>JAWWEW010000079.1:2959679-2977240 GCA_035583185.1 Anabacerthia variegaticeps | reverse complement strand
TGGGGCCGTGCCCACTGCCCTGGGGAGCCTGGGCAGTGCCCACCACCCTCTGGGGGAAGAGCCTTTCCCTGAGATCCATCCCAACCTCCCTGACACAACTCCAGACCATTCCCTGTCCCTGCTCCCCAGGAAAGCCCCAGCCCGGGGCCGGTGTCCCGTTCCAGGTTCCCAGCCCACTCCTCTCTCCTGGAGCACTCACTTCCTCCCCGGATATTGATCACCAGGCTGCCATTGACCACCGTGCAGCCACGCAGCTCCTGCGCCGACGTCACCGAGTCGATCGTCTTCTCCTTGCCGAAGTCACACACCTTGGGACAGGGCCCCGCGCAGGGCGTGCAGTGCAGGCTGCAAAACAGGAGGCTTGGGATGCAGAGCTGATGCTTCCCATGCAATGGCACCTGGGGTGTCTCCCCAGCAAGTCCCAAAAGCACTGGTGTCCTGGGATCCACTGGCAGAGAGCAGCACGTGGCTCTTTGGAACTCCACACAGATTCATGGGATCACGGAATGGTTTGGGTTGGGAGGGATCTTAAAACCCATCTCATTCCACCCCCTGCCATGGGTAGGGACACCTGCCAAGCCCTGTCCAACCTGACCTTGAAAATAACTCTTTGAATTGGCATTTCCACACTTGAAACACAAATCACTCCGTCTCTTCCTCCATCACAGAAACCAGAACAACGTGATTTTGGTTATTCTGGAGAGCCGATTCCCCACAAAGCTGCTCAGTGCTCTGCACACCAAGGGTTTCCAGACCAGCCTTCATCCCAAAGATCATTATCCAAATTGATGAGCTGGCCCTTCATCTGGGAATCCTCTGGTTAAGGACCGCACATAAAGTTGCTTTAAAAGAGGCAAACATGTGCTTTGTGCTCTGGGGAAATCCTACGAGCTGACTGCTTGCCCTGGTCACACCACCACAAAAATGTGTTCCCAGCTAGGCCAGAGGAAGGAGGACTCTAGGAAAAGCAGGGAACAGAGCTGTGAGTCCCACTGGCAGCAGCCTGGACAGCACAGGACAGGCCATGGTGCTGTTACACAACCAGCACAGCTACTTTGGGGGCTGCTTGTTCTCTCTCTTGAAAAGCAAAACAGGAAATGGCATAAAAAGTCCTGTTACAGTGAATTCCCTGAAATTATTACGGCAGGAGCAAATCCATGCGAGCACAAAGCTACCAATATTCATAGGAAATCTGACTCATCGCAAGATATAATGGCATTATGGGACAAACAACTAAGTTTTCGGTGATAAACAGCTCAGCAACATAAATTATTTAATTCCTTTGTGGACAAGCCCTGGGAATAGACTGAGTGGCTGTTCCCTGCTTTGATTCATGCCACACTTGTTTGTTACACTGTGCATTTCTGTCTGGCACAGCTTGAACCTGCTCAATGAAAGTAATTACAGGGATGAGGGACAGACATTCTGAGAACGAGCCACTCAAAGGACGCTGTGCTCTTTTCATTAGCCACGACCTCTCCCTGTTGTGCTTTCCAGCCACAACCTCTCCCTGTTGTTTTCCAGTCTGAGGCTGCTCTGGAGGGGAGGGAAGCAGGGCTGCTAAAGCCTCTCCACTGCCCATCTCCCACCTTCTACTCCACCACAGAAAGACCCTTCCAGCTTGAGGATGCTCTTCTTCCTTGTCCTCTCTCCCCACCTCCCTTTCCCACTTTTCCCAACCTCGAGAGAAGCCAAGGGAAGAACAAACTACCTGCACATGGGAGGCAGAGCTGTCTGCCTTTAATGGCTCGAATTAGCAAGGTATTAGTTTGTAAATCATATTAAAGTGGACCAGGTGACTGTCATGGACTCTCCAACGCCAGAACCCCTTCCCAGCGCTGCCACAGAACCCAAACCCCGTGTCCCAGCCCAGCCTGCATCCCTGACCCACCCAGCCCCAACTCACTTGCTGGAGTTCATGATGTAGCCCGAGGGGCACTCGTGCACACACTCGTTGTTGTGGATGACGTGGCAGCCCGACTCACGCGCGTTCTTGCACTTGTTGTGCAGCTCCTGGCAGAAGGCGAAGGTGACGCAGCGCCAGCCCTCGAAGCGGTAGTGCCCGGGGGGGCAGCTGCCCACGCACCGGCCCTCCAGGTACAGGTTGCGGCAGGCCACGCACTTCCCGGGGTCGTTGGGCTCCGTGCAGTCGCCCAGGCACTCGCTGTGGCAGCACTGCCCGTCCGACGTGCAGCCCTGGGACTTGCAGGCGGCCGGGCAAACTGGGGACAGAGAACACCGAGGGGAGGTGAGCGGGCCAGGAGAGCACAGTGAGGTGACCCTGAGAGCTCATGGGTTGAGTCACTTGGTCCTGCTGGCCTTGGCAGCACAGTGAGGTGACCCTGAGAGCTCATGGGCTGAGCCACTTGGTCCTGCTGGCCTTGGCAGCTTCCTTTTCAAAGGGGCCACCACGAAGCCTCATCGTGAAAACTGAACAGTTTAATAACGACTTTGAGGAGTGATGTTTGTTCATCCCCACAACTCACTAATGCTCATCTTCAAAGAAAGAAAATCGAGTTTCCTTTTAGTCCCACGAGGCTCCAGGAGAGCTTTGGTGACCCCAACATTAGTTGCACAGCTCAGGAGTGATCAGACTCTGCAGCAAGAGCATCCCAGCCTGGGACCACCAGGTCCAGCCAGAAGACTCTGCTTTCTTAGTTGAAGAAACCCAAGTTTCTCTTAGTAATGCTGTGAATAACACACGCCCAACAATCCTTTTACACAACCCTTCACCTTTCCCAGGACTTGCTTCCCATCTGTCCATCACCCTGTCCAGAGTTTCCCAGAGCAATCCTGCTGCCCAGGACCAACACGAGCTCTGCAGTGACTCTCTCAACAACTCCACAAAGAAGGGCACCCATGAGTGTAACTGCTTGAGGTTTTCATGGTTTGCTTTTTAATTACCCATCATTTAGTGCCCCACAATACCTTTAATGAGAAACTTGGGCTCTGAACTAGGAACCAGCAGCAGAGCCCAGAGCAAACACCACGAGGAACGTGGTGAGGAGCAAACCCAGGGAAGCTCTGGAGGGAAGGTCAGTCCTGCCCCTCAGCACCTCCACATCAGCCTTAGAGGTTCAAACAAGGCTGAGCCAATTAAATCCAACTGCTTAATGCAGAACTGCACGGCAGGAAGGGCAGAATGAAGCTGCAACCAGCACTGCAGGAGCAGCTGCTCAGACAGCAGGAGGAAGGGCCTTAGGTGGGGATGTGAGCCTGGACTTACCCTCTTGGAGAGAATTTACCCCCTTGGGGGGGGATTAACCCTCTTTGGGACCCAGCTGTGAATTGCCAAGACCCAGACCAAGACACCACCTTGCTCTCACCAAACCAGAGGGCACATCTGAACAGCTCCTGATGTCCTGCCCTTGCTGAAGGCACACAGATAAACCCTGAACTGATACCACGTGCCTCAAAATTCCCCAAGCTCTGTGTCCAACCCTCAGTGTCAAAGCAGGAGGGGCTTTATCTGGGGAGGTCCCGACCACAGTGATGCTCAGGGGTGGAATGTTCCCTTTCATTTCTGGGTAACACACAGAGCAGAGCAGTGGTGGAAATGGGGGTGGTTTTATTCAGCTGAAGGAGCAGCATGTGAGACCCTCAGTGTGTGGGATCCTCAGTGTGTGGGATCCTCAGTGTGTGGGATCCTCAGTGTGTGGGATTCTCAGAATGTGGGATCCCCTCCCTGTGGGATCCCCTCCATGTGGGATTCTCAGAATGTGGGATCCCCTCCCTGTGGGATCCCCTCCATGTGCTGCCCCTGCCTGGATGATCCAATCCCCAGCTGTGCTCTGCAGGAAAATCCCCCTCCGCCCCACGTTAAGGGATTGCAGAATTAAGTGTGTTAAAGCTGTTAATGCCATTCTTGGAATAAGCAGCAGCAGATGAGGTAGTCAAGATGAGCAACCACTGGTTTGTTCCAGGCTGATAAATCCTTGGAGGGAATGTGAAATGGATAAAGCTGAAATTCTACCACAGGCAATTTAATCTCAAATATCTTACTGCTTCCACATCAGTCACTCACTGCAGGCATTTTCTCTGCATCCCTCCCAATTCATCCACTGACATGAAACACCAGAGTGTGTTTCAAACTCCTTTTCTTTCATCCTGACCAACATTTTGCCCTTTTCTAGCAAAAATCCTTATTTTGTGAACCTGTCACAAACAGTAACTGATCGAAATGCAACAGCCAAACAGCAGCAACTTGTAGGTGACACCTTGTATTGGACTAAACATAAACTGAGCAGCTCATTTTAAATGGTTACACGTTTTTTTTAATGGTTATACATGGATGTTTTAAATGGTTCTACATCCCTTACCAGGCCAGGGATGAGCAGTCCAGCAAGAGAGGCATGGCTGCAGTTTATTAGAAATATTAGCAGTAGGAAATTCCACAATTTAGTCCAAAACACCACCAAACTTATCAATGCCAGTCTAAAATAAGGTTTAGGAGAGGGGGGAAAGCCTGGGCTGTTTCTCCCACACGTGCCCTGACATAGAGATGTCCTGCAAGGACTCTACACTGGCTGGTACCCCTGGAATGGGAACAGCTTCCAGCTGGGAAGCAAACTAGGAAATACAGGCAGGAATGGCCTGTGGGAGTGGAGGGTGAGTGCTGCCAGCACAAGTCTCAGTGTTCCTGCAGAAGGGCATTCTCCTGGGTCTCTTCCATGCTTAAGAACGACCAAGTTTAAACTATTCAAAAGACAGCCCTTGTTTCCCAAGGAGGGAGGGGAGCAGACAGACGGGAATTGGGAAAATGCAGCCCTCATGCAAAGCACCCGGTGACACATGGCACCTACTTAACATTCTGCCACGCAGGATTTCTATTTAATTTGTTATGGAAACTAATCTTCAAAGCCCTCTGCTTATTTACACATTTTGAACTCAGCTGCAAATATTCACAGGGCAGAAACTGCTTCAAGTCTCCACTCTAAAGGTTCTTAGAAGGTACAACTGAGCTATTTTTAAACTGTTCTTAACGTTTCTCTCTTTGCTGTTCCACGAGCTTTTGATGCCTCAACGACAGCTCGAAGAAAGCAAAGCACCCAAGGCAACAGCTTTTTTTCCATTAAGTACTCAAGACCAGAAATTGTCAATCATTATTTGGTGCAAATCCTCATTACCCAAGATTCTGAACAGATGTCAGCGTGACATTATCGAAGGCAGCGTGGTAGGGAGCATGTGAAGTTGTGTAAAACCCTCCAGAGTATCTTCAGAGGGCTTTTTGTCACAAATACTAAAGGGTTTGTGACTTGGATGGGTCAGAAATGGGGGGTTTTGTTTGGGGTTTTTGCTGCCTGAACAGGTTCGTGCTGACCAAGTGCACCTCATTTCTCCTCCATCACCAAGGTCTGCAGACTCCAGTAATGGTCACTGGGCCAAGTAGATTTGTCTCTTTGTAAAAAGATGGGCATTCCAGGGCAGTGGGCAGAGGCTGCCAGAGCTCCACGAGTCTTTGGACAACAGGAGAGAGACAGAGTGGGATTGTCGGGGTGTCTGCAGGGCCAGGGGTTGGACTGGATGGTCCTTGGGGGTCCCTTCTAGCTCTGTGGCTCTAAGAAGGTACTTTTAGGAGCTGCGACATGACCCTGTACAACATGAGGAGGCTCAGATGTGGCACCCACACCCCCAGCCCCTGCTTAATGCCCTGGGAGACTTTGGGGCAATGCAGTGCCCCCCTCTCAGCATGGGGAAAATTAACTCTCTTCCCAGAAAGCCAAAAGGGAACTTCACAAATCCCTGGGAGAGACAAGGGAACAGCCACTCCAGGCAAGGGGCAGGAGCCACCACAGCAAACCACGAAAGCTGCTGCAGGATCAGGGCTCTCAGCCCAGGGCAAAGCTGCACAGCCCCGTCATGGCACCAGATCTGTGACAACTGGGGCTCTAAAATCCCCGTCCCAGAGCTGCCAAACAGCCTGGCACGAACCTGCCCTGCACCGAGCTCACACGAGAGCTTCAAACCTGTCGTTCCAGGGGTGAATAAATATTTAACTCGCTGCTAACGTGGCTCCCAAGACTGAGGAAACAATGCATTTTCCAAAGCCTTCTGATTAGGGATTCAAAGGGACATTTCTTGGTGCTGCTGAGGCCCAGCCAGGGGGACAGGAGGCAGCAGAGTCAGCGCAAAGGAATTTCCACCTCTCTGGATTGCTCCCATGTTCCAGCACTTCCCTGTGCTCCAGGTGGAAACAAAACACCCCAGAGTGTAAACAATTCCCGAGCCAACACAGGTAACCTGGAGATCCATATTTAACAGGCAGGCCAATTAAGCTGTTCAGCTAATAAACAGTTTGTCTTAGTACTGAAGTAAGATTAAAAACATTTCTGTTAGGTCTTTGCTAACCAAACAATGAATTGTTGCAGAGAGAGGGGAAGAAAAATCACTCGGGGTAAGTCTTGCTGTTCCTCTGGGACTCTTCTGCCACTGGGGGGTTTGAACAGAGTCACAGAATATTCTGGGTCGGAAGGGACCCACAAGGACCACCAAGTCCAAAGGGGCAGCATCCTGGGGGAGCTGATCTGGGTGTCCACAGGGATGATTGGGTGGGATGAGAGGGACACAAGCAGCTCCAGAAGGGTAAATTCCAAAGCCCAGGGCTGACCCAGGATGCTGCCCCTGGGGCAGAGCTTCCCACGTGCCCCTGGGGCCCTTTTGTGGCGAATCAACCCCATCTTCCTAGGACGCAACAACAAACCCACAAGGAGCAAACCCTCCTGTCCCGAGTTACACAAGCTGTGTTTTGATTACACACAAGGCAATTAGGAGGCTCCAGATCCAACAAAGTCCAGGACAGAAAACAACTGCGGCAGGAGAACCGCCCTCAACCTCAGCCAATGCATTTGCTGCCTGCACAGGGAGGCATCCACCGCCCGCTATCTGCACAGGGCAAACACATCCCAGCCCTGCCAGCTCCCAGCACAGCCCTCTCCTCCCACCACCCTGCAGACCTTGCCAGCACAAGGCAACTGCATGCAGTGGAAGGGCCGTGGTGGGTTTTGGTGCTGGAGAGCATTTAATTCACATGGTGTGTTTATAAGCAGGAGGGAGGAGGCAGCGGCACGACCCCAGCTTTGCCACAGCTTCAAATGGCTTGTTTTGGCTGCCACACGTATGGGCAGGAGCCAGAGCTGGGCTTAGCATAGCTCTGGGTGACGTGAACGTGCTCAGGATCCAAAGGCACAGTCCCACTGAAATGGGATCATTGGAGAGGGCTCTGCATGCCCGTGGCTTCTCCAACCACTGCACGTGGCTGTGGTGTCCGATACACAAGTGTGCCCAGGCTGTGGTATCAGACACAAAACTAAGCCCAGGTTGTGACATCAGACACAAAAGTGTGCCCAGGCTGTGGCACCTGACACACAAGTGTGCCCAGGCTGTGATATCCAACACACACGTGTGCCCAGGCTGTGGTATGGGACACACAAGTGTGCCCAAGCTATGCTATCTAACACACAAGTGTGCCCAGGCTGTGGTATGGGACACACAAGTGTGCCCAGGCCAGCCTTGCCCAGGCAGGGTCCCACCAGGGTCCCACTCCTGGGTGACAGTGGGTTTCCATTGCCGAAGGGCTCCGTGGTCAGAGCGAGCTACAGCCACAGGTCTGGTGGTTCCAAAGAGCAGCAAAGCCCAGCCAAGGAGGAGGGAAAAGGAATGGCAGGGCCCAATGGCCCCGCAGCAGCAGCAGCAGCAGCAGCAGCAGCAGCAGCTCCTCAAGCGTGTTGCAAGCATGTGATCTTAATTTAATGCTACATAGCCCGGGCTTGTTTCCTGAGCTGCTGCTGCAAGGGCTGAGCGGCTTCACTGCCCTGGAAATGCACACGGATCTCCCCTCCTCACAAAGTGTCTTAAACCCTGTTGTCATAGGCAGTGGTTTGGAGTTGATCCCTTCTCCTCAGGATTAACCCGTCCTCTTCCTGCCACGACTCCGAATTCGCCACGTCAAGTACCCTTTCTGACAAGGTTACATAAACCTAGCTTTTATCCCTAAAACAATTTTCATTTTTTTCACTCCTCAGCATCTGTTTTCTTGTGAGCAATTATTTGATCTGAACACGCCAAGACAACACCTAATCCCAGGGCATTAATGTGTCCCAAGGCTGAAAAGAGCCAATACACGAACCTGTGCCCAGGGAGGACTGGGTATAAATCTCAACCCCCCAGCAGAGCGGGTGGGCAGAGGGGGTTGGTGCCAACCCCACTTATTCCTTCAATTCTTTCTTCACATCCCCAAGACCAGAGAGGTAGAAAGCCAAGCCCCAAGCCCCAGCAGCAGCAGCACTTCTGGTCTGCCCTGGCCATGCTGCTCCCAGGGCACCACGGCGGCAGCAACGTGCCTGGGAGGAACTGGGTTGGAGACGTCCTGGGGGCTGTAAAGAGCACAAGGCCCTTTGATCACCTCAGGGATCAACAACAGCAGCTCTCCCAGCCCTTCCTGAATCCACAAAAGACATGGAGAAACTAGAGGAGAACAAAAAATAAGAAGTTAACACGCTGCTACCAAGATCCCGCTGGCAACGCCTGGCGTCGGATGGAGCGAAATTCAGGAAATATCACCAGATGCTCGAGTGAATTTGATGTCACTTATTCCCAGGGCTCAGCTGCTCTAACAACATCCATCCCTCCCTTCTCCCCAGTGCCGGAGACAACCCAGCGACAACCCTCCCAAAAGCCATCGACCCATGCACGAGGCCACAGTTCTCAGCACCAGCTCGGGAAGCAGCAAGGGCCAAATAAACCCAAGATTTTACAATCAGCACTAAAATAAAGTGTTATTTATAAAATAAAGATATTACAGTACATAATGCCATGACCCCACTGGCTGTGAGTTGGGAATGTTAGGAGGTCCCTATTTACACAGGAACAGATAAAATTAACTGCAGGTGCCTCCCTTCCCATGGACAGTGACTTCCAAAAACAACACACTCACTGCAACGCAAAGGAAACTCTTCCCACTGACATTTCTCAGGACAACCTCACAACTCTTATCTCCTCTATCAGCAAGGGTAAGAAAAAAAATTGTTCCTCCTCCCAACCCTTTCACAAATTACGTGCTCAAGTGGAGCTCCACGGAATGTCTCCAGTATTCCAACCGGGGCCAGTGTTCCCAGCCAGGAAGAGCCAGCACAGCTAAAGGGGATCCCAGTGGGGATGCTGGTATTGTTGTGTGGATGTGTGGGGCTCCAAAAATGCAAGTTTAGACAAGATAAAAGGGTTTGGAGTCCTGTGCCACCTCGTCCTGGAGCGATAGCGGAGCGCTCGGAGCTCTGTGGAAGTTGTCGAATGGAGATAGGGAGAAAGGTTGAGTTGGGTTGTTTGCAGAGGACAAGGGCAGATAACAGGAGATCTCTCCAGAAGCACAGGCCCCTCCATGCCAACCTTCTGCTGTTTAGACTGGGGAGGAATTTATTATCATCTGCAATCCACCTGCTGGTGGGGCATTTCTCCGGAAAGACGTGTTTACCCCTCTGTGAGTTGTGCCAAGGAACATGGGAAACGTGCTGAGAGCAGCTCACACAGACCTGCACAGCCCCAACACACAGAGTATGTACTCAGTACCTGTGCCCAGGTGTCCAAAGCCCTGTCTGAATTCAGATCTGATGCCTGTCCTCCATGGGACAGCCCAATGATCATCTCTTCTTTCTGGGGACACAACTTCTGCTGCCCTCTAGAAGTCCCCCACCTTGTACTGAACCTTCAGGACAGGCTCTCATTTTGTGGATTTTCTAGACCTTTCTGTTTGTCTCCCCCAAAGGTTTTCACTCCTGCTCTCCTCTGTCACCCCAACTATTTACAAAGATGTCTCCCACTCAAGTATCCCTAATATTGCCCAGTCAAAGATCCAAGCAACATTTTCCTTTCCTGTGTTTTAAGCAGTGCACGTGGTGTTTACACCACGGCTGCAAGTCTCTCATGAACTCAACCTACACAGCAAAGCACCTCAAGCTGAAAAAAACAGAATTAATGAAGAAATGAAAAGGCAAGACTAGGTCTGTTTTCATTCTCCTGGCACCTTTCAATCAAGCTGATCCCCCAGGCTGATACAACCAACCTGCAGAAATCAGGCTAAAGCTGCTGGCCATCAAACTCAACCTGCCAAAACAGGGAGTTTGCTATGAAAACACAGCAGCACTGCTAAAGGAGGGACAAGTGACACAGAGTGCACCCCAGGATAGCCACGAGAAGCTGTAAATACTTTACCCAGAGTCTCCAACAGTGCTGTTGTGCCATTCTCTGGCAAGCAGGTCGAGCCTGCTCCTTGTACTTTGTGTTTGGAATCACACGGGAGCTTAGCATAGTCAAGGGACCAGGAACAACGAGCCAGCTCTGCCTGCTGCCTTGTTATTTAACATGCAATGCCCAAAGTGAGCCCACACCTGCAGGCACAGCCTGGAGTCCACAGACAGTTATCTCTGTGGGTGAAACCCCCTGCAAGTCTACACTGACTCCAGGCTTTGATGCCTTTGATGGCTTGGAATTGAAGCAGATGAAGAAGACACCACCCCACCTCCTGTCCCTCAGGTACCTGAGAAGTCTCTGAGCTTCAGTCCCTCCCTGATCTGCAAAAGAGCCACTGAGTAAAATCTGCCTCCCTACAAAAAGGAGCAGGAAACTCTGGGGAACATGGAGGTTTGTAAGGAGGTCATTTTAGAGTAGTTTGTACATCAGCCACCTCCTACTGTATTTGATTCTGTACATCAGAAGAGACATTTTGTAATTCAGACCAAGACCAGAATCTTTGATTTGGGGCATTTTCCTGCAAGGCTTTGATCGTAATTTTACTCCCAGCAATGAGGTTGTTTTCCTGTTGTTATGGTTTGTTAAATTTCAATCCTTATTACAACCTACGGATTTGGTGTTATCATTCAACGGTTGATGCCACCTGGGAGCCTCATGAAAGCTCCCTGTTAATATTTAACTACATATTACTCTCCAATGTACAGCATCTTGTAAACATCCCTGTTCCCTTTAACCTACTCCAGCCAAACCTGCTCCCTCACTGTGATCCCAGAAGACCCAGATCACAGGGAAGTGGTCCAGTCAGCCATGGATGTCCTAAAATAAATGCAATTGACTGTGAAGTCTCTATTTTGAATACAGATCTCCTCTCTCTGAACCAGCAGGATGTGAAACTACCTCCCCCAAAGCAGTGCTGGGGGCAAATGTCTCATCACACCAATTTCTTTCTTAGTGATGGGCAGCAGGGACTGACCAGAATAAGGAGTCAGCAGCTCAGTGAGAGAAAGTGCTGCATCAAGACAAAGAGAAGCACAGGGAGATGTGTCTTCATGCCCAGCTGGGGCTGTGCCAGGGGGCTGGGATGGATCTCAGGGACAGGTCCTTCCCCCAGAGGGTGGTGGGCACTGACCAGGCTCCCCAGGGCAGTGGGCACGGCCCCAAGGCTGCCAGAGCTCCAGGAGGGTTTGGATGATCCTCTGGGGGACAGGGTGGGATTGTTGGGGTGTCTGCGCAGGGCCAGGGGTTGGACTGGATGGTCCTTGGAGGTCCTTCCAATTCAGGATATTCCAGGATTCTGGGAACTGGTACCTGAGAAACAGAGACAAGTGGACAAGCATAGAAGGGCTCCAGCATGGGGTGATGGTTTAAGACCAAGGTCCAGCTGATTTTTCCAAACACAGGTCTAAGACAAGTTATTACTTTTCCCTACAAACCCCGTCCTGAAAACAAGGAGCGACAGGATCAAAGGACGAGGCGAAATGTCCAACCTTTGCTTTCTGCAGAGATAAGGGAGGGACAAGATTCCTTTCCTCAAGGCCACAGGGAAGGATGTTGTAGTAAACAAGGCATGAAAGAAGGAAAGCTAAGCTGACACAGGCAGCTGTGTGGGGCTGAGGAAGATGGAATTCTAGATATGTTATGTAAATGTAATCCAGACACACAAAACAACAAATCTACACTAAAAGGACACACAGTTCAGAGCAAACAGGAAAATGGAGCTGTCCATAACTGAGAAAGGCACTGGAATGGGAGGAAGTATAAGATTAACCACTAGGAGATTAGGCTGATAACTAATGATCTACACAGAAATGGCAGGCAGAGGTTAAGATTTTAATCTGGGCAGATTTCACGGCGTGGTCACGAGTTGTAAACATCGACACTGAAACCCAATTTGTGTTTGTGGGTGACGAGACCGAAAACAAGCAGAGAGGAAGAAGGAACAGGACTTATTCCAGATCCCCCTTCTCATCTCACCTCCCAGAGGGGATGAGGAGAGGGGCAGGTAAAGCATCACCTGAAGGCCAATTGTGCAATGAAACATCGGGAGGGTGGATTTTCCCAGCAAGCAGAGCTAACCAGCTCTACCAACCAGACTGGGTTTTTTATCCCCCTTAAAATACCAGGATGCATAAACTGTTCAGGGCACAGTCATTCAGCCTGCTGCCCACATTAGCCAGGGAACGGCTGCAGTGGGAATGGGATCACAATGCCAGTCTGTGTCCCACTGCAGCCACTCTGAGGGCAAAGGGCCTTGCTCAGTGCCAAGGAGAGTCTGACCACCGGAGACTCGGGGTCTCCAGAGCCTCTCCCAGCAGGCAGAGCTGGTTCCCAGGTAGATACATCCAAAACTCAGCATGGCTGCTCTCATTTGAGAGGTGTCATGGTTTGCCCTGAATCTACAACAATTTCTTCCAAAACTACATCTGAACTGTGGAAAGGAGGAATCACAGAATCCTCTGAGTTGGAAGAGACCCACAGGGACCATCCAGTCCAACTCCCAGCCCTGCCCAGGACACCCCAACAATCCCACCCTGCCCCCAGACTATTGTCCAAACTTCTTGAGCATCTCCTTACCAGGTACACAAGTATCAAACACATCAATTACAAGCACCCCTATAAAACCCTGCCAGCCACCCAAGTTGTTGTGCCCTCCCCAGCTCATGCCCCCTGCTCTGCCCACCCTCCCCTCTGCCCAGTGCTCTGTGCACGCTCACCACAGTTTATTTCGAGGGATAAGAATTTCCTGAGCAGGACTGAAATAGATACTGTTTGCCTGCAGAGCCAAGCAATGTGCAATGTATTTTTATTTACTACTCGCCCTCGTCATCCCCAGCATACCAGCAATGCCCATTTTCAAGCAATTCACTGGATAGGAACATGTGGCACTGCACAAACCCTCCAGCTCAGCTCTCTCCACAAAGCCAGATCTTCTCCTTCCAAACACACTGATCCCCAGAGCTTCCTGTGACTCTGCCTCATCCCTCTGCTGCTCCAACCCAAGTGCCAAGTGAGAAGTTATAAAAACAACCAAAAGGCACACAAAGCCAACCCTGAGGAAAACCAAATGAGTACAAAAACCATTAGCTACGTTGCACAAGCCACCCTTGGAGGGCATGAATCTGTTTCTCCTTGTAAATTATGCAAGAGAAAGTTGTAATCTGAAGGGATTTCAAGCCAAACTAGTTGTGCCACCTCAACAAGGCCAACAGTGAGGGAACTGAATCATCCCCGGTCCATTAAACTCACTGGTGATCTGGGATTCTCAATCCCTCCTCCACAACAGTTTATGGTTCCAGCTGTCAATGGTCAGAATTGTGACAATCCTGCCTTGGGAAGCCCTGAAAATAAATCTGCCTGTCACTGAGGTCACTTTGTTCAATGACAAGGAAGAGCAGGAGTGCCACAAGTCTCAGTATTGGCACGAGAAGCTGCGCTCGGCCATTGGGAGGAACAGGATGTGCCAACATCACCCAGCGTGTGCCACGGGGCTGAGACCCTTCAGCTTGGCACGTGGGGAGCCAGACATGGTCTAACCACCAGGGCCATCAGCACTGGCCACTGCAGAGCAATTAGGGCTACTCAGAGCTGCTTGAATTGATGCCACGGCCACGGCCACCTTCTGATTCCTCAGCTGTGGGAAGGTATGGAAATCACGTATGGATAGAGCCCTCTGCGGGGAGAAAATCACACAGTCCAGCATTAAACAGCAAAAAAACAAGACGGGACTCTCCTCTACAAGAAACCCAGAGCTGGATCAGCCCCTCCAGGGACAAAGAGTCTTTATCTCAGGTGAACTGTGGAGGTTTCAAGGCTCAGCTCAGAGCTGCTGGCACTGGAGTCAGTCTGCCGCTGGAAGGGAGCCCAAGAAGCTTTGGGGATGCCCCCCAGCCCATCCACCTGTCCCAGGCCACATCAAATACCTCATGGTTGTTTGTCTGAACCCATCTCACAGCTAATTCTGCCCCGAGGCGCTTCCTGCATTCGCCAGCTGAAGTTTGTGGAAGTGGCAGAGGGGGGCCCAGAACCACCCCCGGGGCCAAGGGCAGTGCCAAGAGCAGAGAGGAGGTGCCAAAGTCCATGCCCAGCACTTGACCCTCCGCACAACACTCAGAGCTCATCGCCCAGCCCTGCTCGGTCTCCCCCAGCCACGTCTCTGAGCCTGCACTTCACACCAGGATGGACCTGTGACCACGGCCGAGAGTCACCAGCAAATCTGAGCCCCGAGAGACCCAAAGCGTGCTGGAAAAACCCAATCTGGAGTGCCTTCTGTTATCACAGATTAGGGCATGTGGAAAAACAACCCGCTCTTCCCCGGGGCTGATCAACAGGCGGCGGCTCCTCCTCTGCCAGCACAGCCATGGATGGAAAACATGGGCACGCTCCCCTTATCACACCCACCCACTCCACTCCCTGCACAGGCTCAGAGCAGAACATCTGCTGCTGCCCAGAGCACAGACTGACTCTCGGGGCAGATACCTGGTTGGAACAGGCTGGGTTTGTGGGCTAGAAACTTGAGAGAAGCCAAACACTCCACCAGTTATTTAAGCAGCCCTGGAGATGGGGTGGTTGGAGTGTGGAAGAGGAGCCTAAGGAAAAGGCAACCTACACATGGCATTTCTGTTGCTCCTTTAGGAATTGTGGAGACACTGATGAGGGGAGAAGTTGTTTCAGATAAATCACCAATTTCCACAGAAAGGCTTTTTGCTGGAGTCTCCAGGTAAGACTGCACCATATGCTGCACTTCCCCTCTGCCAGAGACACAGACTCCAGGAGCCCAAAATCCACGGAACTGAAGGAACAGAGAAACAGTTTATGCAGCTTTAAAGGCTTCCCTTCAAGTGCAGTTTTAAAACAAAAGCCTTATTCCTTTAAGCCATGTTAAAGCTCCACTGGGCGAGACTTTCAGACAGTCAGACATCTCAGAGAGGAGCTCCATTTCCTCTCTGGCTTTGGGAGCTTTCAGGGGTACCCAAAGGGAACTCTTGGACTCCTCGATCCCCAAGTGAAGCTGAGTAAACACAGCAGTGCCATCAGCCTGGCTGCAGAAGGATGACATGCAGAACAGACTGAAGACCAGAAAAAACAATCCTGTTCCTTGTATTAAATCATTGTTTTCACTACCCAGAGAGTGTAATTGGATTGTCTTCACAGAAAAGACAAGGAGAACATTTGTGTGATACGCAGATTTTAATGAATCCTTTCATTTCTCACTAAATATTAAACTCCAGTGGTGTAACACACCATGGATGTGCTTAATGAAGTTAGAAATGGCAACAGCAAACTGCTTTATTATCCCAGGATATCTGCACGTGCCTTATTCCTGGGAAGCCCAACACACAGGATAAAGCTGCCTGCATCATTCTGGGATTTTCCAATCAGCCCACCCTCAAGGCCCAGCATTCTTCACGTACTTCCTCCATCATAAAACGCTGCTGATATGACAGATCCCTCTGTGTGAGGGATCTCCTGGTGCCCAGGTCAGTGCAATAGCTGGAGTTTGGGGGGTTTTTGCTGCAGGTTGTTTAGTGAGCTCCCAGTTACTGCAGATATTCCAGAACAAACAACTCAGAGCTGGTGGCTTCCCCCTCACATTACGGGAAGCGATGCTGTCAAGTCCAGCAGCTCTCCCAGAGCCACCAAATAATCCACCCCTGGAACACCCAGGGTCACATTTGGGCTCTTCACATCAAAGAATCAGCCAGCAAATGGGCAACCTCATTCTGTGCCATCAAAGTGCCACTGTCACAGCCCAGCACCCAACTCCTTCCTCCCAGCAGGAAAGGTGTGTCTGTCCTGCTTCCCTGGAATGTCTTGGAGAGCCCAACCTCTCCCTCACAGGGCTCCTTCCCTGTGACCCCACAGGGATGACAACCTTACACTGCCATAACGCTGGGTGTTGTTAATATAATTAAACTCCCCCAACTACAAACCCAAAGGAAATATCAAAAATTGAGTTAGAAATTACAGCCCCACAGCTCCAAGCCATGCCTGCTCCCTTGCCCTGGGAACCTTCCCTTCCTCCCACTCCTGCAGTCCTGCAGGCTTTGTTTGGCTGCACACATTGGGACCAACCTCCCCCCTCCCTGCCCCAGACCATCCACATTCTGAAACCCACTGACTGAGGAATCATGCTCAGGGGTCACACCAAAGTGAACTGAGAGGACCACAAGGCACCACAAAGCAGAACTGTAGAAGTCCCTGCTCAGTCTGAAGGTCTTTTCTCTGAGCTCTGACAAACTTGCTCCCTAAGCTGCCTTAACTCTGTGTGTTGGCTTAAAAACCATCCGTGTTGGGCTGGAACTTGAGCTCAGACTCAGCTTATCACAGCAGGCCCCTGAAATTCCAGTGTGGCCACACCAGCAGCTCTGTGGGAGTCCCAGGAGACCAGCACTAGGACATGTCCAGCTCCAGAAGCCTCCAGATTGCACAGAAAACAAGACTGGAGATGAAACAAATTCCTCTTTCCCAGTTGAAAAGACCTTGCAAATTTTAGTCTTCATCAGATCCATCTCGCTAAATACCCATCACCCTCATTAGGCCTATGGACAAGGGATAGAATTCCTGACAAGGGTCGGAATTCCTGACAAGGGTCGGAATTCCTGACAAGGGTCGGAATTCCTGACAAGGGACAGAATTCCTGACAGGGGTCGGAATTCCTGACAAGGGTCGGAATTCCTGACAAAGGACAGAACTCCTGACAAGGGACAGAACTCCTGAGAACTCACCTGCCCAGTCTCTGCAGTGCTTCAGTGCCTGCAGTGTGGCAGATCCTGTCTGCAAAAGCTGCAGCTGCCCAAGTTCCAACCCCAGTGGAACAGTTTTTCTTGACACCTTTGGAAAAGGGCATCTCTAAAAGATTAAAATCCCTTTTTTTGTATTCAGGAATGCACCAAAATGATGCCACAGAAACCATACACTCCCCTGAGTTCTTTAAAAATAAGTAGAAGAAAATTAATCCCAACATTATTTTAACCAGAGTTTATTTTCAAGTCTTTGGTGGGATTTCCTTTGTAACATCATCTTCCTCCAGTCCCTCAAGGTGCCCCGAAGGGCAGGGAAGGAACCACAATCTCCAATTAAGGAATTCCCACGGAGGCTACAGAAGCTCCTTGTTAGTCCAGAGCATCCTCCTGCCCTGCCCGTGTCACAGAATCCCAGAATCTCCTGAGCTGGAAGAGACCCCCAAGGACCATCCAGTCCAACCCCTGGCCCTGCACAGACACCCCAACAATCCCACCCTGTCCCCAGAGGATCATCCAAACCCTCCTGGAGCTCTGGCAGCCTTGGGGCTGTGCCCACTGCCCTGGGGAGCCTGGTCA
>JAWWEW010000079.1:2948338-2959579 GCA_035583185.1 Anabacerthia variegaticeps | reverse complement strand
CCCACTGCCCTGGGGAGCCTGGTCAGTGCCCACCACCCTCTGGGGGAAGAACCTTTTCCCAATATCCATCCCAGCCCCCTGGCACAGCCCCAGCCCTTCCCTGGCTCCTGTCCCTGCTCCCAGAGAGACTGTCCTTCTCCACAGCAATTCTGACCCTCTTTTGAAGAAGGAAAGAAAGGAAATTCCGATTATAAAAGCTCCTGGACACCGACAGGTGCCGAGTGTCCCGCCCTCTTCTGTCAGCTCATTTAAAGCCCGATTGCCCAGGAATCCAGACCCTTCTCAGGAGCCCATGACACCCTCTCAGCCAACACCGAGCACCGCACGGAGCCAAAGCTAAAGCTCTGTTTGTTTTACGTGTCACAAGCCAAAATAAAGCCCCGCTGACGACTCTCCAATCCAACCACGTCAGCCAATGCCCCTGAGCACCCTGGGCTGGGGAGCCAAGCCCAGCCCGAAGCAGAGCCTGCAGGGCAGCAGCTCCTGCACTCCCATCAATGCCAGGGAAAGGTGGGAGCAGAGCCTGCAGCAGCCCCAGCAGCTCAGCCAGGACCCCCAGCCCTCCCTGAGCCAGCCCTTCTGCTTCCCCCCCACCCTAATTAAGGAGCATAAACAGCCCAGCAAGTTCATTCACATCGCTCTGATGGGAACTTGCAGACAATTATAGGATATAATTGGGAAGTCTAATCATTGAACTTGTACCCAGCTATTGTTACAAGCTGAGAGGAGGGTGAGTGTTGCTTCCTTCAGGACACGGCTGCTTATTCCCCAGCTCTGTAATTAATCAAAAGGTCCTGAAATCCTCAACCTTTCAGTGAGAAATAATCTTTTTATGTTGGTCACACCTGGAGGGTTCTGACCTTTTTTGTGTTTTCTTTCGGGGGTTTTGTGTTTTATTGGGGATTTTTTTTAAACACGGAATTTATTTAGAAAGACAATCCCTGTCCAACCCAATTCCTGACAGAGAAAGATGTTTCAGAGAGCTTTGCCAAGTGACATATTTCAGTGGGTCACACACTCTGAATACACTTCTTTGTATGGCCCCACAATCATTTCAGTGCCTTGAGCAACAAAGATTTCCAGTTCCTTCCTTGCAAAATCAAAGAACATTTTACCATCATCCAGTTACATTTATTTCCCATTTATTTACAAGGGCCATCAGAATTCCATTTGATTTAGAACTCTCTTATCATTAATTACAAGTGTTAATATTTGAAATACAGCACCATTGTTCTGCCCTCTGGAAGGAGGGGTGAAGAGAGGAAAACAGAGAGGATGTAAAAGCTGGGTAACCCCTTCTCCTCACTCACAGCACCCCGAACATGCAGCAGGATTTGCTGGGAGTGAAACATCTCCTCCCTGAGCAAACACATCACCCCAGGTGGACCATTTCCTGGCACCAACACTCCTTACCTGTCGCTCACAATTATTACTTGATGATTGTTTTTACATTCTCTGCCTTCCCACTTGTAGACACTTCCCTGCCAAGTGTGCCAGGCGTGCTCAGCTCCTGCCTTTCATCTGCCAAGGGGAAGTGCAGATTCCCTTCTTCAAGCAAATGAGGTGACCTGGAGCTGTTGTTGAAGTGGGAAAATGAGCACTGCCCCTGGAGCACCCCTGGCACAGCACCCCTGGCATTCACAGCATCGACCAGAGCCTTAAAACCACCTCGAGTGACCTCAGCGAAACCTTGAAGTGCTCTCAGCCTCCCCACTCAAACAACAAGTGTTTTGGGGAAAGAATTAAAATAGCAACTCAAAGCAACCAAGATGAAAGGTTTGCCAATTTTCACCCCATCGGCAGCAAATTGTCCTTTTTAACTCAGCACAGACCTCTGCACTAAGGAGACCTCTGCACAGAAATGAAGGTGTCTGAACCATGGGGAGGAATTCTCTGTGTTTAGGGTGCATTAACTGCTGGATGAGTGATTTTCCATGATGTTATTTTTCCAAGACTCTAAAGATGAAGTGGATCAGAGAGTTGATTCTGTCTGAAGTGCTGGTTGGGACTTTGGGTGGGAGAGGAAAATCTTCAGCCCCCAAATTTAAGTGAAGAACCTGAAGAAACATCAGCCTGGGAGCTGCATGTGGGGATTCCTCAGCACCTGAAACCCTCTGCATTGAAATCCTACGGTCTTGTGTCACCACAGGGTGGGGGAGAAAAGCTGCTGTAGCTGCTTCTTCCCAAGTTCTGTCTGGTGTTTCTAAAGCAGAATACTCTTAAATAACCATTTGTATGGAGGGATTTGCATGGAGGGATTATTTCCACCCCTCTTCCCCCAGTTCTGGGGATTTCTCTTCATTTTCTCCAGCAACTCTCCAAGCTTTTCAGGCTGGAAGAGCAGCCCAGTTTGGGACTTGTGTCTGTCAATTGACACACGCTCTGTGACATCCAACCCATCAATATTTACATATCCCTGAAGGATTTTGCCCAGTGCCAGGGCAGCAGTGCCAGGAGTTTGGAAAGCAACAACTAACCCTGACCCAGGCACCATAAATGTCTTTACTACCCTTGATAAGCCCCAGTGAGTTAACTGGGGATGTCTCAGCATTGGTGGACACCCCAACAGCCCCAAGCAGGCCCTCCATACAGGCAGGGGTCACAGACATCCCAGGGAGATTATCTGGTGTCAACTTCCATCTGGCATTTGGCAGGGCTAAGAACCAGAGAGAAGGCAGCTCTTATCAGATCCCCAAAGCAAAGGAGCACTTCCACTCCGTGTAGTAGCAACTGGAAAAATTTCCTTTGTGTTTGAAGCTTTAAAAATACCTCACCCTTTGAGGCTGGCTGAGTGTGCTCAGTGCTCTGAGCCCCCTCTTCCAAACAGAGGTGGCAAAACCAAGCTGATGGTCACACAAATTCCCAGCACATAAAAAATCACAGGAAGCTGTTGCTAAGTAATATTTCTACCTAAGTAAACACCACAAAACGTTTCCCACACACCCCTCTGAACTTTGTTATTCAAAGCTGCCTTGAAGATGCTCAGAGCTGCAGTTTCTGCTGGCACTGCTCTCCCTGAGAGCCCTCGGTGCTATTTCACAGCAGCTGAAAGACATTTCAGGCTGAGCAATGTTTTCCTCAGTGCTTTGTTGTGTTGCTGGTATGTGGGAACAAAGGCACTCAGATCCTTACCTGTCCCCTGGCTGTCCCAGAATGTCCCCTGGATAAATCACAGGAGAATTAAAGGGATATTCTCTGGTGGGCCTTTGTCTCCAAACCTGCTTTTCCAACATCACAGAAGTAAAAAAAATCCACAAAAGTCATGGAATAGCCTGAGCTGGAAGGGACCCACAAAGATCAGAGCCCAACTCCAGGCTTTGCACAGGACAACCCCAAAAATCACACCCTAAAACCTGGACAAACATTATTATTTACACACAGATCCTTTCCTCAGCAGCTCCTTTGCATGTCAGTCATTCCAGACTGTCACCCCTTCCCTCTGCTGTTTTATGTCCTCTTCAATGGGCTCTGATTGTTTCAGATACTTTCCGCGAGTCAGTATTTTGCCACAACTTCCCAACTGCACTAATTGAGAGGCAGCTTTTGTTTTTATCACACAAAGCAAGGTAATAAATCAAGAAAGAGTCTATTGGCAGACCTGGAGTGGCCCACAGGACTAGTAACTCCAACCTCCTGGTAGGGAGAAGTCCCAAGATCAAGAACAGACTCCTGCAAAGGTTTCATTCAGGATGAAGAGAATTTGGATTTCATAAGATTACAGAATGAATCATGGATGGTTTGGGTTGGGAGGGACCTTAAAGATCATCTCATTCCATCCCCTACCATGGGCAGGGACACCTTCCACTGGCCCAGGTGGCTCCAACCTGGCCTTGGGACACTTCCAGGGCTGGGGCAGCCACAGCTTCTCTGTCCAACCTATGCCAGGGCCTGCCCACCCTCTGAGCAGAGAGTTTCTCCCTAAACATCCAGCCCAAATATTTCCTCTTCTAGTTTAAAACAATCTCCCTTTTTACTATCACTGTCTGGCCCTGTAAAAATATTTTGGATATCCATCCTTATATTCCAGGAATGTGGCCCTTCAATACCCACCAAGGGACTGTCTGCTATTGCAGGCAATTTTCCTGGTAACTTTTATTTGGCCATTCCACTTTTCCTTAGGCCACTTCCAGCTGACCCAAAATGCAATAAAAGGCTGAACTCGCCTTTATAATTGCACTGTCAAAGCCATCAAAGTGCTCCAAGTTGGGCATGCAGAGAGCAGTGAGACTGCAGAGGGAATTGGCAGGAAATCCTAGTTCAGGGGGAATTGTTCCTTCCTCCAGTGGAGTGACAGACGTATAGAAAAAAAAAACAAACACGTGGAAAAAAATGCAAAATATGAAAATCATGTTTGGCAGACCCAGCCCGAGGTCTAGGACGTGGCATTTGCAGCATTTTTGGTGTCTGCATTCTTCAGCAAAGGCTCTCTCTGCAGGAACGTGCTGCACAGAACCCAAAAGTGCATTTCTATGGCAATAAAAGCGAGGATGTGTGTAAAAAAAACCTGTTAGAAATGTGAGTGGAGAGGTACAACCCCCCCAGAGCAGGAACAGCACTTGGCTGCCATAAACAGCATCAGCCTAGACCCAAATTCCAAACAGACTACACATTTCTCTCCCTCCCTACCAAAATATAACATGAGTTGGCCTGAGCTGAACCAACTCGCTTTTCACACCACCACGAGTGATTTAGGGAGCAAAAAAAGGAAAAGAAAACCCTGGGGAAGCACATCCTGATGGATCCCAGTGCATGGTGCATCCTCCTACACATCCCTGGGCTCAGCCACGGATTCCTCAGTGCTGGAACTGGTTTTGCAGAGGGTGCAGCTGCCCACGAGTGGTTCCAGTTCCTCCCCACGGGTTTCACTCCCAACCTTCACTCCAACGCCTGGAAGAAGATCCTTTTCCTTTGTTGTCCTGAATGTGTGTTATCACCAAGTGAAAACAATTTCCAGGCTGGAATTGTAGCTGCAAGGATGATTCAGACACTTGGCTGGGGGCCTCGGAGATAATTCTGGGCTCTGACTGAGAGTTGGGTTTGGAGTTCACCGGGCTCTTTGTGCTGGTGAAATAAAGGAGTAGTGAAGGGGTAGGATGGTGGGAGGTGTGGAGGGACACTGGGAGGAGAGCACAGAGGGCTGCCAGGGCAAGAGCAGGGAATGGTGTGGAACTTCAACCCAGCCATTGCCACCTCCACACACACACACACACACACACACACAAGGCCTTCCATGGAATTATAGAATCATTAACATTGGGAAGGACCTTTCAGATCATTAATGCAGCAGCTCCACCGTGCTCACCACTGCCCATGTCCCCAAGGGCCACAGCCACACCTTGTCTGAACAATTCCAGGGATGGTGATGACTCCACCACTGCCCTGGGGCAGCCTCTTCCAATGCTCGACAAGCCTTTCCATGAAGAAATTTTCCCTAATATCCAACTTAAACCTCCCCTGGGGCAACCTGGGGCTGTTTCCTCTCACCCTGTCCCTGGTTCCCTGGGAGGAAGACAAAGCCCACCTGGCTCTCCTTCCTGTCAGGACTTAATTTTCTTTCAGCCTTCCCAAACTTCTTGCCCATCTCCTCATTTTCTCCAGCAACTCTCCAAGCTTTTCAGGCTGGAAGAGCAGGTCAGTTTGGGACTTGTGTCTATCAATTGACACACACCCTGTAACATCCAACCCATCAATATTTACATATCCCTGAAGGATTTTGCCCAGTCCCAGGGCAGCAGTGCCCTCCAGCAGTGCCAGGAGTTCGGAAAGCAACAACTGCCCACCCAGAGATGCAAAGCAAAAACCAGTGAACAGGAGATTAAACATCGAGTTTTATAAAACAAATCAGGGGTATAAATGATCTGCATTAAAACAAACACACAGTCCCAAACTTCCCCGTGAAAATGATACTGAAATTGCTGCATTTAGAAGAAAAAGAGAAAAAATAAAAGAGAATCCCCTTAAAAGCAAAGAGAGCCAGGAGAATTCAGACCTGCTGAAAATTCCCAGCTAAGATGCAAAAACACAGAGGGAAAGATCTCATGGCATTAATACCCTCAGCACTGGGAGCTGCTGTGAGGCTCTTCAGGCTAAGGAAAGCCAAAATACAATTCACACAAGCTCTTAATAATCTTGACACAACAATTACACATGCTAAGGATACATTATGGGCTGGCAGGAGAACAGAGAACGCCGCGATTCCACCGGCAGGTTCACTAAATAAATGTCACTTAATCTCCCCCACCGTTCCCGGCGCGTGTGCTCAGAGGCTGCAGAGGCTGCAGTGCCCCAAAAGCCACCCAGGCTGCCAGAATGAGCCCAGGAGCACAGGGACAGGTGACACAAGGCAGGGGATGGTGGATGGTTCAGATCCCAGCGTGGCTACCAAAAAATGGACACACAAACCCTGACGTTGCACACCAAGATAAGCCCTGCTGGTGAAGGGGTTTGGGAGGTGTGTGCCAGGCACTGCCCAGCCAGGCAGCACTTGCAGGAGCTCTGCTGCTCCCCTGCCAGGGAAACCAGGGGGGAGCACCTGCACACAGGCACTTTTGGGGCTGGGCTCCAACCCCAAGCTCAATCAGTAAGTCAGACAGACCAATAACTGAGCCAAATAACTCCAGCAAACCCAGTGAACTTGGAGCAGAGAGTTCTGTCCCGGTGGGGAAATATTCCATTGCTACAGGTTTCATGGAGACAGCCAGTTGTCTGAAGCTGTACAAAACCCTACATTCCAGCCTGCTGCAGCACAGCCCCAGAAAACTCACAGCAAGGAGGGACATCACAGTCCAGCCACTGCCAAAGTGTCAGGTTTGAACCTTATGAACAGCAGAAACCAGAACACACCAAATGTGTAAGAAACCAGGTCTCAGTGCTGATAGAACTGCATTCCCCAGAAGTTTATAAATAAAGTGCTTTTTTTTGTTTTAAAAAAGGAACACACGTACACACTTGCATCTTCTTGCTCATACCCTGTTATTCTGGCCACAAAGAAATAACCACTTTCTTTAAAAGGAAGCTGGACGATTTTGGGGTGAGGAGTAGCAGAGGGGGAAACCACATTAATTGCATTAGTTTGTGCACACTGGTAGGAATTCCTGCTCAAATCTGGCACTTAGCACTCAGAGCTGCCCTTTAAAGCTTGGCAAGAAACTCTCCCCAGCCCACAAGTTTCCTAATTTCGTCTCAGGACACACTGGCTCATTGGGATGCTCGACCTCCAGACAGGCAGACAGCCTCAAATGTGTCAGTCTCACCTCAATTCACTTTGCACCCCAGCAAGTCAGATTCACCATAAATCAAAGGAAATATATAATTAAAGCTAAACTTGAGGTCAGTTCCAAGTTTGGAAAAAACAAATCTGTGTGAAATTAAAAGCAACCCTAACACAGCTGGAGAACTGGAGCTCAGGGGTTGCAACAAGCAGGGAGGTTTCTGAACAAACCTTCTCCCCTGAACCAAACCCCTGGGCTCAAACCCCACTATTTCCACCCTCCACTCCATCCAGGGCCTGTCTCCTCCTTCCCTTTCCCCCTTCAGGTCTGACTTGGCTTCCTGCTCCTTACTCTGAGCGAACATTGCTCACCCATCCACATATCTCAGAGCTTTTTATGGCAGGAAGGTTTCAGTAAAAAGGTTATTGCACCTTTCCTGAGTCAGGTTTCCCTCCCAGAGACCCTTCCCCTGCTGTTCTGTTCCATCTGCTGCAGCCTTTCCATCAGCCTGGACTTCTGAATCCCCACCCAAGCACCGAGAGAGGTACCCACAGCCCCAGCTCCTGCACAAGGCACCAGCCACAGTCCCTTCCCAGGGGGAGCTCCAGGCAGTTCCTGACTCTCCAGAGAAAGAAAACCTGGATTTTTGGGTTCCTTACACACGGGGGGGAAAGAACTGTTCAAACAGCCCTGCCACAAAGGTTCTCTCTTCACCTTCTCATGTCAATTTGGAGCCTTGCTTTTTAGGAACCTGTGCCTACAGACAGCAATCAACAGGTACCTGCTGGCTCTCCAACACATCACAGCAGGGTTTGGGTGGGAAGGGACCTTAAAATCCATCTCATCCCACCCCTGCCATGGGCAGGGACACCTTCCACTAGCCCAGGTTGGTCCAAGCCCTGTCCCACCTGCCCTTGGACACTTCCAGGGTTGGAGCAGCCAGAGCTGCTCTGCCCAACCTGTGCCAGGGCCTGGAGAGGTGAGACCCTGGCCCAAGCCCCAGGCTGAGCTCCAACACTGCACTCACCTCTCTGGCAGCGATCGTGTGTCCAGCAGCGCTCGATGAAGATGCCGTTTATCACCGTGGGGGGACAGTTGCTCTTGCCTTTCACGGTGCCCGGGCACACATCTCCACACTCCTCCTTGTCGTCCTTGTTGGCCACGATGTAATTGTCCTCCACAGAGTCCAGAATCCTCGACCAGTCGATGGTGGACAGGTAGCAGAGCTCGTTGTTCTTCTCGATGCGCACGGCGCCCCGCGTGATGTTCATGAGGTTGTAGAGGCCGATCTCCTTCAGGTGAACCATCTCAAAGATCACCAGGGCGTAGTTGAAGAACAGGTGAGTCCCTCTGATCACAGTGAGGTTGGGGAAAAGGCCCTTCAGGCTCTCCAGGCCGTACACACGGAAAAGCAGCAAGTAGTCCGTGATCATGGTGAGCTTGGGGAAGCTGAGCTCACGGAAGTCCTCGGGCTTGGTTTTGAACATGAGCAGGATCTGCAGGTGGCCCTCGATGACAGTGCAGTTCTCCAGCATGTTGAGCCGGGTGAGGTTGTTGCGGATGTCCATGCTCCTGCAGACTGGGGGCACAGGGGACAGTGGCATTTAGGCATTTAACAAGAGCTGAACTGTTTCAGTTTTCTAACCATGAGCTTCGCCCGAGCGCCCCATAACCCAGGACACGTGGCCTGGGCAAAGCAGGCTTCGAGCGTTAGGAAATCCACGGGGGGAACATTCCCTGGCTTTTGGTTACAAAATGAGGGTATTTCACAACTTCTCCTGCCATGCCGAGTCTCTGCCCGTTGCCTCTGTCACGACTCAGTGGTAACACCAGCCCGGAGACATCACAAAGGGAAGAGGCATCTGAGCAAGGGAGGCTGTTTTCTTTAGGCAGCTGCCAGAGACACACCTCCCCTGTCTGGGATGGAGCAATTAATGCCAGGGGATGCCAGGGGGTAATTTCGAAGAGTTGCAGGGAGGGGAAGACAGGAAAGGAGTAATGGGCAGGGATGGCAGTGCTTGGGAAGAGCAGAAATGCACAGCCCAGCTCTGCTGACAGGAGGCATTTACTACATCAGTAATTCCTGCCCTGAGCATTCTTTCTGGATGAGGTGCTGGGGCTTTTTTGTTGTTACTTTCTCAAGGGTGCAAATCTCCCTGTCTTGACTATCTGGGCAGCTTATTTAATGGAAACAGTAACCCAAAGAACCGACAAAGGGAACAACTCCATGAACATAAATTAGAAGGCAAACACAACAGCAGCAATCCAGGCACCAGCACAAGGGAAAAGTTTGAATAGGGAAATACTTTTTTTTTAAGTCTAAGCACAGGTAAGAAATCAAGCAGGAAATTCAGAGCCCCACACCTGCAAAGCACAACCAAACTCCCAGGGACAACCCTTTTGAAATCAAACTTCACAGAAACATCAGCCAGACCTTAATGCTCCAGTTCAGGAGGATCTTTTATGAATTTTCCTGTTTTGAACACTGCATCCTCTTAAAGGATTCTCCCTTTTGTCTACAGCTGAGACAGCACCTTCCCTCCCCACTTAGGAACAAAAAGCACAAGATCTTTCCTTTTTGTCACTGTATTGAAAGCTCATCAACTATAAAATCACATCACAGCTTCAAGAGATCACCCAGCAACAAACCAGCCTTCCAAAACTGGTGTAGGCACAAATATCTCCCAGCCAGGACTGCCTGACTCCTCCTGTCCCACACAGCCCACTGCTGCAGGGGTTAAACCCAAATTCTATGCAAATGTCTTAATGATTATTCAAACATTTGCTCCACCACAATTAAAAAAAAATAAAATTTGGCAACGCTAATATGGGATTTGAGGCAATGCTATTGCCCAATGGGGTTCTTTGGCACCGTCTCCATGTTGTTTCATAAATTGCATTCTGGAAGAAAAAGCACATGGTGCCTCAAAGATTAGGGATGTACTTGGAAAAAGTGGCAAAGGAAGCCTGGTGAGCCTTTTCCCAGACTGCAAGGAGCTCCAGAGCTGTCCTGCTGCTCATCCTACCCCTGGCCTTCAAGACCTGGCAGAGCAACAGATTCAGCTCAAATACTCTGAATATTTATTTGCCATAAATAAGATCGGTATTTCCGAGGAAGAAAGTGCATGACAGCACAGGGCAGTGGGTTCTTCACCAAAGGAGAAGTAACAGGACAACAAAACCTCAATGTACAAGCCAGCAGTGCAGCAAAATCCAGAGACATTCGAAATCCAGCATTTTGGTTCCCGTTTATCATTGGTTCCCATCACTGCTGAGCACACAGGCAGGGCTGAGGGGGCACCCAGGAGCAGTGCTGCCTCCCAGGGTAAAATCCTGCCTCTTGGAATGGGCACAGCCCACCTCAGGGGAAAGGAAAGGGCAAAAAATACAGCCCAGCCCTCCCCATTAGGAATTGCCATTGAGAGTAAGAGCTCCAGGCTATTGCTGTGGCTCAGGGCCATGAGATGCAGGTACACACTGAGCACAATTGCCTCAGTCTTTCATCATTTGGCCTAGAATTAGTTAAGTCACCAGGAGCTGGCCCCAGACAAGCTCTTCATCCACAGCCACCTATGGAAGGAGAACCTCGAGCTCAGGTGGGAAGGTCTCCCATTTGGTAGGGTTGGGACAAAGCCCTCCAAGTGCTGTGGCTGCACTTGAGGCCAAATCCTCCCCTCCTCCAGGAACAGCTCTAAGGAACAATCCTGGGGGCAGCTGGTGCCCCTCAGCAGCACCAGAGGGTGGCCATGAATTCATGATCCTGTCTGGCACAGCAAGGCTTCTCAGAGAGGATTCTCATGGAATCACACAATGCTTTGGGTTGGGAGGGACCTTATAAAGCCCACCCAGTGCAACCCCTGCCATGGGCAAGGACACCTTCCACTAGCGCAGGGTGCCCCAAGCCCTGTACAGCCTGGCCTTGGACACTCCCAGGGATCCAGGGGCAGCCCCAACTTCTCTGCCCAACCTGGGCCAGGGCCTGCCCACCCTCCCAGGGAAAACTTCCTTCCCAATATCCCATCTAACCCTG
>JAWWEW010000079.1:2927722-2942272 GCA_035583185.1 Anabacerthia variegaticeps | reverse complement strand
CGCGGGCCCGGCCGCGGAGCCGCCCGCGCCGTAAACAAGCGCAGCCCGCGGGGCGGGAGGAGCGCAGCGCGCCGGGCCGGGCCGCGCCGGGCCGAGCCGAGCGGGGCGGCCGCAAGAGGCGGAGCGGAGCGGGGACGGGACGGGACGGGACGGGACGGGACGGGGTGGGAGGGGAGGGATGGGGTGGGGTGGGATGGGGTGGGGTGGGATGGGGTGGGATGGGGGAGGAGCAGCGGAGGCACCGAGGGTCCCTCCCCCCTGCATGCATCCCTCCCTCCATACATCCATCTCTCCCTCCATCCCCTTCTCATCCCTCCATCTCTTCCTCCATCCATCAATCTGTCCCTCCCTCATCTCTCCATCCCTCCATCCGTCCATCCATCCGTCCATCCATCCATCCCTCCATCCATGTACAGAGCAGCGGTGCTGGACACACATCAGCATCCTGATCGTGTTCAGGGTCTGGGTTGTGTCCCAATCACTCCCAAGGATGGAGGAATCCTGCTGGGGACAAGCTTGGCCATGCATCCATCCATCCATCCATCCATCCATCCATCCATCCATCCATCCATCCATCCCTTCCTCATCCCTCCATCACTCCCTTCATCCAACCCTCTCTCATTCATCCATCCCTCATCCCTCCATCCATCCATCCATCCATCCCCCCTCACCCCTCCCTTCCTCCCTCCCTCATCCATCCCTCCATCCCTCCCTCATCCTCCATCCCTCCTTCCATCCATCCCTTCCCCCATTTCTCCCTCATCCATCCATCCATCCATCCATCCATCCCTTCCTCATCCCTTCATCCTTCCCTCATTCCTCCATCCTTCCTTTCCTCCCTGCATCCCTCCCTTGCTCCATCCATCCCTCCATCCTTCCCTCATCCCTCCATCTCTCCCTCCCCCTGTGATCCCAGCCCGGCTGTCAGACCCATTTCTGGGGAGCTGCTGTGGCCCTGGTAGTGTTTGAGAGAGTAAAACTGGGGAGCTGAGCCAGCAGCATCCTGCTGTGGGTCCAGACTGAAATTTAGGTTGGATATTGGGAAGGAATTCTTCCCTGTGAGGGTGGGCAGGCCCTGGCACAGGTTGGGCAGAGAAGCTGTGGTTGCCCCAGCCCTGGAAGTGTCCAAGGCCAGGTTGGACGGGGCTTGGAGCAACCTGGGCTAGTGGAAGGTGTCCCTGCCCATGGCAGGGGTGGGAATTAGATGATCCCCGAGGTCCTCTTCCAACCAAACCACTCTGGGATTCTATCTCGCTGTCCCCAGTGCTGACAGCCCAGGGCTGCTGCCCTGGCTGTGCCCATGTCCCTCCTCCTCCTCTCATCAGGCATTTGGGGAGGATGAATTGCCCCAGAGCCCCTCTGGCCAGAGCTTGGGGTGGGGGCACTGCCCACCCACCAGCACTGCTTTCAGTAGCACAGAGCCCAGAGAGCCAGTGCAGATTTCTGCTTCTTTTTCCAGGGGGATTCACCAGTTGGTGCCTTTTTTAATCATCTCTGCACTGTGCTCACACTAAGCCATGACAATACGTTTCCTGGCAACTTCAGTAATTTTATCTGGCTCTTGCTTTCAGCCATTTCTGCAAGACAAATGAGTTACAAACTGCTGGAATAAAGCTTTTTATTTTAAGTCAAAAAACCACTTGGTAAATAGACATTCTTCTTTAAAATCTTTCCCCCACCCTCTTCAGCTTTCAGGAGATCTCACTTCTGTGGCAGGACAGTGGTGGCCAGCAGGTCCCTGTGCCTCAGCTCCTGTGGCTGGACTCTGCATTGCACTGGGAGCTTAAAGAATTTGTGTTAGTTCTGCATGGAAAGGGCCCCTGCAATGGTCACAGGGCTGTGCCACGGTGGGACCAGGAGGGGGACTGGTCAGTGAAATGGGGGCTGTGTGATTCACTCCCTCCCTGGCGCTGTTTGAGGTTTCCCTGCTGGACAGGCTAAGGCTGAGGGCCTGCTCTGAGCAGAACAGGGATGGGACCTGTGCAAGAACAAGTACCTCTTGGCATTTGCAGGCTGGTTGGATGCTGAGATGAGAGGCTGTGCCCCAGTGGGGATGCTTTCCCTGCCATCAGCACAGCAGAGCTGTGTCTGCACGGCACAGGAGCTGTTGGCGGAGCCGCTGGTGTGTCAGAGGGGCCGTCATGGAAAGGCATTTCCCCCATCTCTGTCCATGTCCCCAGACCCACACTGCTGCCTCCAGCTCACAAGTGCGGGCACACTCGGAGCCTCCCCCATTCTGGGACACTTCAGGAAGTTAAGGGATGGAAACAAACAACAAAACTATGCATTCTCTGCTTGCAAATTAACCTGCTTTGTGACTGGAGACTTTGCATAAAAACTGACAGAGCCAAACATCACCTAGACAGCTCGGGCTATGTGGAATTTATACTCTGACTCTAATAGCAACCCCTTCCTGCTTACTCACTTAGGTTCTTATTGCCTTTCATGTAATAATGATATCAGCTTACACATTGGCACAGGAGGATTAAAGGCTACAGATTTATTATCTTTCCTTAAAATACTATTTTTAGTTTCTAATTACTGATTAAGAACATCAGGGTGCAATCTTTCCAGCATCTTTTCCATACACTCACTGCTACATATTCATCACGCTACAGTGCACTTGGTTTGCAATCAGATAAACCAACAGGAGCAATGTGGGCGCAAAGAGACTGAGCCAACACCTGCTTACTCTTTCTTTTTTTTTGTAATAACTGCAATGCAGGCTCTTCCCTAATTTCTGATTCAAGGAACTACTAAAAATCAGTAGTTTGAGATATTAAATATCGACAATGGTCACATTTCTTTCTCTCCTCAGTGGTTTAGTTAAAATAACTTAGAAATCAGCAGTGAGAAGTGTCTGCTATGAACTGTGACACTTACAGCCCATGGGGGTTCAGTTCTGAATCCTCCTAATAAAATAAATGCAGAGACACTTGCAATAAAGTGTATCCACCTATCTGACCTCACAAAGACTTACTTATTTTGGGTTAGTCCATTGCTTGTTTGAATCCCAGAATAGTTTGGGTTGGAAGGGACCTCAAAGCCCATCCATTCCCACCCCTGCCATGAGCAGGGACACTTCCACTAGCCCAGGGTGCTCCAAGCCCCGTCCAACCTGGCCTTGAACACTTCCAGGGATGGGGCAGCCACAGCTTCTCTGCCCAACCTGTGCCAGGGCCTGCCCACCCTCACAGCCAAGGATTCCTTCCCAATATCCCACCTATCCCTGCCCTCTGGCAGTGGGAAGCCATTCCCCCTTGTCCTATTGCTCCAGGTCCTTGTCCAAAGTCCTGCTCTGCCCTACAGATACCTCCACATGAAACCAACCCAAGTGTACCAACTTCTTGACAGATCCCAGCCTCTCCAGACTGATGCTGTCAGGAACTGAAGTCCCTGTAGCCCATCCCTGGCAGCCACATCCCTGGAGCAGGAATCCCCTTTGCAGGAATGAATAGGGAAGATGAAGCAAAGCAGCCTGGCATGACAGCAGTGACATCCTTGTGCTGACACGAGTGCATGTGAAGAGGGAACTTGGCTCAGCTTCCCCATCACCAGCATTTGCTGAAAGCTTCACACCTGGAAAACCAAATACATCTTTCTTTCTGTACACTGGAACCAAACACATTGGGCTTTAGGTTGGGTGTTTTTAGCCATACAAATTAAAGGTCCTTGCTAATTAATCAGTCTAGGAACAACCTTTGTGCCCAAAAGGAGCTTTGGAGCAGTTGACTCACCAAGAAGGTACATTGGTACCAGTTCTAAGAACTAAACAGCTGAAAACCAGTTCAGGAGCCAAAGCCACACAAGCAGGAGGCAGAGCTGAGGATCAGAATTCTTCCCTTTCTGCTTCACCCATTCAAGGGTGGCCTTCTCTTAACAACAGGTTGCAACTGTCTGGGTGAAAAGTAACCCCATGGCTCAGGTTGCTCTGGTTTTATGGATTTCCAGACATACTTTCCTGCTCACAAGTTTCTCACCATGCAGTACTCACGTGGTCCAGCCTCCTGGCCTTTGAAGATGCAGCAGAGTTGCTGCTGAAGCCAACAACAGCCCAGGTTCTGCATCACTGGCAGGATGTTGCTGCAAAGGCTACAGAATTGACTTCTCGGTGACTAAACCTAAAGCTGAGAGTGCAGGAGACCTTGGAAAATTATCTCATCCTGTTTAGAGTCCCACAGAACCATTTGCCAAATCTCTTAATATAAAATATTTCACGTCATGGATTGACAAAGTTCCTTTCTTACCCTTCCTTCCGTACACGCCAAATCCGATAAGTGGCTTTTCTCCCCTCGGTGGGAGAGGGCTCAGAGGATGGAGATCCGGTCACTTTACATGCTAAGGACAGAAATCCCCACTTTTTACTGTTGAAACAGGAAACACTGTCAGATCCTTCTGGAGAGTTCTATTGTTACATGAGCAAATAAAACTTTGGGTCAAGGCGAAAATGGCAGAGGGCATCTCTCTGCTACATGCAGGTCAAAGACCCTGGAGATAAAGGATGCAAAGGAAGTCACAGCTCTTCATGGTCAATTCAGCACTGCCTGGTTTTATCCTTTTTTGTCCAGTTTCTGGGTTTGCTCAGTTTGATTTTGGGATGTCACAGAGGTAACCCAATACTGGACTTACTTTGCATTCCTTACCAGAATATTTTTGGTCTAATTCAGCACCAAACTTTTCAGCGTGGAAGAACCAAATGACAGCGAGTGCTCCCAAGGTGGGTTGGTGAGCGGGGCCCAAAGGTGAGACAGCCAGAGAGATGTGGCCTCCTCCTGCTCCATCCTGCCCTCCAGCTCCTGCCCTGCCCCACGTGTGCTTTGCATGACCTGCTGCCAGGCACCCTGCTCTTTATCAGCCACCACGTGCGAGGCAGCGGCCGCAGCCGCGTCACCCACCCACCCATGGGCACACCAGGACACCCACTGGCCACACAAGGACATCCACTGGTCACACCAGGACACTCACTGGCCATACAAGGACACTCACTGGCTGTACCAGGACACCCACTGGTCACCAGGACACCCACTGGTCACCAGGACACTCACTGGCTGTACCAGGACACCCACTGGTCACACCAGGACACCCACTGGTCACCAGGACACTCACTGGCTGTACCAGGACACCCACTGGTCACGCCAGGACACTCACTGGCCATACAAGGGCACCCACTGGTCACACCAGGACACCCACTGGCCATACAAGGACACTCACTGGCTGTACCAGGACACTCATTGGCCATACAAGGACACCCACTGGCCACACCAGTTCCATCTACAGCTCACCCCCTTCTTTGGCCCTTTATTTCCTTACACTAATCCACGTTTTTGTTGATCCACAGTCTCATGTGGAGGGACTGCCGGCCCTGCTGGCAGCGGGGACTCACAAGCCCTGTGTGCCCCTCGCTGCTTTAGCTCCCGGGCTGCATTTTGGACGAGCCAGAACTCCCAGTTCCCGTTTGATAACCGGTTTGTTCTGTCGCTGGGAGACACGCCCTCCCTCTGTAAATGTTACAAATCAGGCGTATCTGATCCATTATTCACTAACTGCTGCTGCTTCCCACTTCCAGCCCCTATTAGAGGGAGCGCTCATGCCAGAAATGTCACGGTGGCATCATGTGACAGGTGGTATTGATTTAGCTGCGGCAGGTTCTAATGTCACTGCCGTTCAATGGGACACAGGGCGAGAGCACAGGGAGCCTCAGCAGTGGGGCAGGGCAGGACAGCAGCTCCCAGGCAGCCCCTGGACGTGCTGCAGGACTCGGGAATGGCACCGAGACTCTGCAGAGCAAGGGACATTGGAGTCTCTGCCCCAGCTGCTGCAGCAGCGTGGTTACATTTGTCTTCACAATTCACAGAATTCCAAAACGGTTTGGGTTGGAAGGGATCTTAAAGATCATCTTGTTTCACTCCCCTGCCAAGGGCAGGGACACCTTCCACTGTTCCAGGTTGTTCCAAGCCCCATCCAACCTGCCCTTGGACACTTCCGGGGCTGGGGCAGCCACAGCTTCTCTGGGCAACCTGTGCCAGGGCCTTATCATTTCTTCTGCAAAGGAAACTAGATTGCAACTGTTAATTGTAAGACTCGATTCTGAGGTTTCATGGCAGGTTTAGAGCAGACAATGAGAAGGGAGTGTCACGCAGTGAACACCCAGGAGCAGAACCCTGCTCTGCCCACTGCCTCGCTTTCACCCTTTACAAGATACTCCCTTCTGGCAGAACAGCTGCCAGTTTGGGAAAGCTGCTCACAGCCTCTCAAGTCTGATGTACAGATATTGCAAATTAAACCCCAAAACAAGCTGGGACTGCCCGGCCACAGGAGCCGTGGTATCCAGTGCTCTGCTCCTGCCATTCCAGCCTATTACCTGTAAACAAACCTTCCAGAACATCCAATCTGGCTGGGACTGAGGACACTGCTTAAACACCGAGTATTGTAACACACAGTCTCTGCCACCAAGGATGTTTGCCAGAAAGGCTGAGACTGACCCAGAGTCACTGCTGCTGCCAGACTCTGAATCAGTGCATTCACCGGCCTGACATGACCCAAGCCTCCGAAAGATTTTTGATTTCGTTTTCCTTGCTGTCTCAAAGTAGATATTCTGCCAAGAAGCCAAGCAAGGCCCAGCCCTGTGCCTGATAAACATCTCTCCATCTGGATTTCCCAAGCTTTTGGGAAAGTTAAGCAACTCTCACCGAGTGATTTCTATATATAACATTATTCTGTGGAGAGCAGCACATCAGAGCCCCGTGCCATGGAAGGGAGCTGAGGGCTGGAGCAGCAGAGTCCACCACCCCCCATAGGTTAGTCAAAAATAAAAACTGTCATTCATTCGGGAAATGTCACAAAGCCTTGAGTCATTGTTTATTCTAAATACTACCAGGGCCCATCTTCAAAGGGGTGTTGAATTACTGTAATTGCTAAAGGAAGGCAAGAAAAGCCAAGGCAACAAGCCCGTGTGCAGGGATTGCTGGCTGCTGAGCCAAGGGACCCGTTGGCTTTGGGGCTCAACGGCCACACCAGATAACAAAAGGTGTTATTAGTTACAGGGTTCAATCCTGGCAGTTCATCCTTCAAAACAGCAAACAGCCATGAAACGTTAACAGTCGAAAGTTAAACAGTTTCTGAACTCACTCTGTGCAGGCTTCTCTGGAAAGCAGTTGCTGTGACTTGGAGGGGTGGATGTTTTCCTGGGGACAAGCTGTCACTGATAGTTCCCTTTCAGGTCTTTCCAACTGAGCTCCTAATTTATAAGTGCCAAAAATTACAGGCACCACATGGCTGATAGCAAAATCCAGCTTTAAACTTGTCTGCAATAATGAACCAAACCTTTTGCAAGCTAGAAAAAAATAATTTATTTCAAGTAATAGAGAGGAAAATGTTATAGACCGTGAAGCATTAATGTTGCATCCCAAAAATCTCACATACAAAAAACATTCCAGCACCACATTCAGCCTCTAAGAGAAGAGCTCAGCATTGAAATGCCTGCAGGGAAAGTAGTAAACAATTAGAACTGAAAAATAAATTGGTGACACAGCATTGACTAATGAAGCACAGTGAAATGTCAAACACTACAGCTGAAGAAAAACAACTGGGAAAAGCAGAAATGTCCATAAATCCATTGAAACAACTATAAATCTCCATAAAGTTCAAGGGAAGTAATAAGTTTGCTTGAACAAGAGTGCATTACATAGATATCATAGTTGGAATAAAAAGCTGGACTTCATATTATATTTATTGATTCCAGAAGTGAATAGCATAGTAACTAGCAACCATCCTGTTAAACGAACAGAAATATTTTATGTAAAAGGTGTTAACTGTCCTCATTAACACAGCTGGGCTCGGACAGGGCAGAGCACAGCTCTGACACAGCCTGGTGCTTTGGGATGTGTTCAAAGCGAAGTCGGGTTTTCCTAAGAACCCAACGGTGACAAACAGCTCTTCCCTCACCTCTTCCAGGCCCGGGGCTGCAGGGATCACCAGCCAGGGCTGGAACACCCCATCTGGTGGTTCCAAACAGCAGTAGAAAAGCAGCCAAAGCACTCACAGGGTCCCCTGGTGCCCTCCCTTCCTCTGTGAACACCAACCCCTGCCACAGGACTCCACAAACACCAACACGGGTGCAGAAGGGTTTGCTTTCAGCTTACCACAGGCACCAACACTGTCACACAAACCTTGCATTACTACAGGGTCTCAGTTTTCCTACCAGTAGCAGTGTTTTTAAAAATATTAATTCTACTTTATATGTTTTACTATAGTGAACTCTTAAGAAGACGTTTGACAGGAACACTCTTGACCAGAACAATCTGTCTTGAAAAGAAAGGCTAAGTATTTTTTTAATTATGACTTCCATCTTGAAGACACCACCTTTGCTTGCCCTCATCTTACACTGAAACATGTTTGCACAGGTGAGGTCTGTGCCACCTGGAGTTCTGTGTGTACAGTTCTACAGTGCAGGGTCACAGTGTTTTCTTCGTGGTGAAACAGCATCAACATAACAATGAGAAGGGAGAACATTTGCACATACAAAAGGGGAGCAAACATTGCAACAGCGATCAACTCCAGACCTATAGTAAGCCTAAACTGGAGAAGAGTGTGAAGTCCAAAGTCCTAAATACCCACCTGAGAAAAAGGTGAGCCTGAGAAGGGCTTTTACCTGTTGGTACTCTGAATCTGAGCCAGGCAAGCACCTCAACGGCAGAATTCTCTTCCTGCACCTACAGCTGTGTATGTACAGAGCTGAAATTAAATATCCTGTTGGCTGCAAGTCCTGGGTCAGTACAGAAAAGCTGTGAAGATTGTAAGACTTCACCTGTTATTTATATTCATATTGACTAAATGCCTTTTAGGAGTCGTAACATTTACCACAACCACATTAAAAATGACTGTATGTATCCACTAAGCTTATTAGCAGCTCAGTGTGAATTCTCATTGTTATCTCAGCTCTTCCCTCAACAGGCAACAACAGTCACCAGGTAAAAAGTAACCAACTATCCAAGTGTGGAAAACCTTTCCCATGAAACCCTCCACTGCCTGCACAAGGAAGAGAAGCAAGGGTAGGCCTTGGACAGCCTCTTTTAAGGACATGAGAAGCTTTAAATAAACTAAAAATCATCATTTTAATTTGGGGAAAATCCTGATAAAGAGAATCATGCTGATGAATATAAAGCAAACTACAATCAACATTATCCACAGCAGCCAGTTGACCGATTTCTTGGCGTGCTGTTCCAGGCGGTCAGATTCGTCCTTGAGCTTCTCAAAGTTCTGGTCTGCCATCCTGAGGGAGTGGGACAGTGTCTGTGGAGCAGAGACAGCAAACAGTGTCACACTCAGGGCTGCAAGTCTGGCTGAGATTTCCTCCAGCAGAGGAAAGGTTCAGTCGCACACAGACAGCAGCAGGCAGGCATTGCCTCCCGTCTCCCCGCTCTAATCCCACCTGGAATTGTTACAGGTGTAGGATTTCAGTCATTTCATCATTCCCTCATAACCAAGGAGGGGTTCCAGTGTCAGTGTGTGCTACCTGGTTGTCCTGTTTGATCACGTTCTGTGCAGCCAGAGTGTTGTTCTTGAGGCTGCGAGCCAAGCTGAGCATTTCCTCGGCCAGCTTCTCCTGCATGTCCTGGTGGTGCTGTAGCACAGCATCCAGCTCCACTGCAGACTGCTTCTCGTCTGATGGGAGGCCTCTGCAAGAGCACAGGGGCAAAAAGGGCTTTTTAATTCCTTGTGGGTCCACCTCCCAAGGTTTGCCCTGCCTCTGCAACAATACAGTACAAAAAGGGCAGTCAAGTCACTGTATTTTGGTTTCTATCAGCAGACACTTCACCCAAATTAAAGTACATCTGGGATTTAAAGGTCATTGGGAAAACAGTTTCCAAAAGGCTGAGCATTAGAATGAGGAATTTGGACTTACTTCCGCTTCCTTATGTTCAGCTCCTCAGAATCTGAAAGAAAAAGAGTTAAATTTGTGTTTTAGCACATTATAAATTCCCATGCAATCAAAGGCTGAAGAAACAAGTCTTCTGTAAAGGACTTTCAGATGTCCAAATCCTACTTGGCCTCCACCCCAAGGGATATGGATGTCAAATGCCTACCTGCTTTCCACAGGGAAAAGAGGACATGTAACATCTAAAGCGGGAAAAAACCCCAGATGAATCACATCCCTGAGGGCAGGGTTGAAGCCCTGTGTGTCTTCGTGTTCTTTCAGGACACGTTAGATTGGCCCAGCTCCAGCCACTGGAACAGTAGCCATGGAAACCACAAATTAATTCCTCCCAGTTCCCTACGTGAAAAACATGGCTGTGTATTCCAGGGGAACTGAACAACGCCTACTCCAAGTGCCCAAAATCACATGATTTGCTCAGAGCAGAAGGGAACAGGAGCAACAATAAAGGTAAATTTTCCTTGCTAATGCTGTAATTAGAATGTCTGTTTCTGTATAAATGCTATAAAAAAGGGTTCCTCCAAGTCCCTGCTACCATTGAAAACAACACTTCTGCTTTCATCTGGTTTTGGGTTAGTTTGCTTTTAAAATCTGCCATCTTGAAAAAAAGTGAGCCATTAAATTATAAGTACACCTTGGGCAAACTAATACCTGACCTTCCTCCTCCTCCCCCTGTAAGACTTGGGCTGACTAAAGTCAGAGAAAACAATAGACAAAACTTACCATCTGTAGCCAAGGGGTCCTGTGAGGCAGAAAGAGAAGCAGAACAGCAGATTACAGAGGGTCAGTGTTAAGAGACAGCCCCCCAGGCCTGGCAGCCTGTGCCCAGCATTCACACCACCCAGCCTGGGAAGAAGGTGACTCCCCACCCAGCCTGGGACACGGCTCAGGCACTGCCAGCCGAGGCAGCTGAACACCACAAGGACAATGTGGGAAGCACCAGCAGAGAAGTAGCAGCACCAAACCTACTGTCCCAAGCAGCTCACTCCTCATCTGGCCCGTGCAGCGAGCCTTGGCCTGCAGATGGACTGTTTTGGTGGCTGGGGTTCTCTCCTTGGCGGTCGTAGGGGTGCGGCCGGGGGCCAGGAACTGGTTTGCCAGGGCCTTCTCCGTGGATGAGGACTGTGGTGGGGAAGGAGCAGTGAAAAGTCATGGATATCACTCTCCAGCCTGAGGCACCTGGGGGTGTGATCACTCTCATCCTCACTGCAAGGCCACAGCTGCTCCCCACAGTGAAGTCAGCCTGACCAGCAGCACTGGAGCTAAAATCCAGCTTATTGGCATTTCACAGCTCTCCAGGTACACCTGGCACCACCCAGAGGTGTCAGGGCTGAAGGAGGGGCCAGCCCCTGCATCTCACAGCAAAGGAGTGAGGAGGATGTGGGCAAGGTGTGCTTTGCTTTTAAAAAGGAGCAAAGAAGTTTCAGAGTTCATAGAACACCTCCTTTTAACAAAACATGGGTCCAATATATTTATTCACAGTTTTATCAAGGACTGCTTGGTAAGATTTTGACAATCATTATTTTGAGATACAAGATAAAAGTAAACACAGGAGCCAGGCAATAATGTGAATAAGGAGAGAACACTGAAGTCTCTTCAAGCTGAACTAGAAGACCTTACCAATTTTTCAGCTTCTAGGAGCCCCTTTAGGAAGTCCACTTTGCGAGAGTATTCATTCAGCAGTTCAGGGGCTGGCTTGCTATGGGATTTGAAAGATAATAATATGAAAACCAAAAGTTACCAGCATTTCCTACTGTTCAGGTGACTTTCCAAATAAAATAAGACAGAAAAAAACCCCACACAGTTCTTCAAAGAAGCACCTTTAGCCTCAGGATAGGAACACACTTGCAATCCCCTGCAAATGAGCTTTTCCAAGGCAGGGAGAACTCAGGGCACAGGTCACTGCACAGGGAAGGATGTGCTGTGCTGTTTGTGGGCTGGGGTAAGAGACCATCCAATCACACAATCATTGGGGTTGGAAAAGACCTCCAGGACCACCAATCCAACCTTCAACTGAATCCCCCCATTCAAAGTGCCACGTCCACCTGCTTTAGGAACGTTTCCAGTGTGTGACTCCACCACTTCCCTGTGCAACCCATTCCAACAGGGCTTACCCACTCTTAACATTTACCCATTCCTGCAATGAGGAGATTTTTCCTGATACCTGAGCCAATATCCTCCCCTGCCCCACAAAGCCCACAGCTCAGTGCTCACCTGGCCTGCTTCTTCAGCTCCCGCAGCATGTCCTCCAGAGCCGCCACGTACTGAGGGGAAACAAAGCTTTAGGGCACGGCTTTAGGGGGAAATACTGGCAGAGGGTGTGGGTCTGACAGCCTGGACTCCTGAGGGGCTGAACTACAATACTGAGGGGCCAAACTGCGGGGTATTGAGGGGAAGAGTGGGGGGTTATTGCGGGGCAGAACTGCAGGGTATTTGAGGGGAAGAGTTGGGGGTTATTGAGGGGCCCAACCACGGGGTGTTTGAGTGGCAAAACCGCGGGGTATTGAGGGGCACAACTGAGGGTTCCTGAGGGGTCAAACCGGGGGACATTGAGAGGCAGAGCTGGGGGGTATTTAAGGGGCAGAGCCAGGATTATTGAAGAGATAAACTGTGAGGTATTGGGGGGCAGATTTGGGGGTTACTGAGGGGCAGAACTGCAATATTGAGGGGCAGAACCGGGGGGTATTTGAGTGGCAAAACCACAGGGTATTGAGGGGCAGAACCGCAGGTTATTTGAGGGGCAGAGACACGGGTTATTGAAGGGGCAAAACCGTGGGGTATTTGAGGGGCAGAACCGAGGGTACTGAGGGGCCGAGTTGGGGATTGTTGAGGGGCAGAATCAGGGGGTTCCTGAGGGGCAGAACCACGATATTGAGGGGCCGAGCCGCAGGTTTTTTAAGGGCAGAACCGAGGGGTATTGAGGCGCAGAGTCAGAGGATATTTGAGGGGCAGAACCGCGATATCGAGGGGTAGAGTCGGGGAGTATTGAGGGGCAGAAATTGAGGTTATTTGAGGGGTCGAGCCGCGGGTTATTGAAGGGCAGAACCGGGGGTTATTTGAGGGGCAGAGTCAGGGGGTATTGAAGGCCGAACTGTGGGGTATTGAGGGGCAGAGTCGGGGGGTTTTGAGGGGCCGAATTGTGGGGTATTGAGGAGCTGCACCGCAGCTTATATGAGGGGCCCAGCCGGGGTACTGAAAGGGCCGGGCGGCGGTGCTGGAAGGGCCGACCCGCGGTGCTGAGGGGCCAGGCGGCCTCACCTTCTCCAGGCGCCACTCGGCCGGGTCCCGGCGCTCCGCCGCCAGCGCCTCGCAGCGGCTCAGCAGCCGCACCATGTTGAGCTCCAGCCGCGACGCCGCCATGGCCGGGCCGGGCCCCGCGCTCCCCTCACGGGCCGCCCGCCATCTTGGGGCGGGGCAGGAAGCGCCGGGCGGGCCTTCCCGCCGCGCTTTATTTAAAAATACACCTCCGAAACAGCACAAAACCGACACAAACCCGCCCTAAATGACCCTGTCCCCTGTGTGCAGCGCGGGGGGCGGTGTGGCGGCGCTGCGGGGCATGAGCCGGGCTCGCCCCTCAGCCCAACGCGGCGCCGTGCCAAAATCCAGTTTATTATTTACATTTCACAGCTCTCACATCAGGAAGGAGCGATGGCCCCGCGGCCCAGGTGAGTCCCCGCTCCCTGGGGAAGGGGGAGGCAGCTTCCGGCTGGTTGTGGGTTATTCCAAAGCACCAAAACCCTCCTTTGTTGGTGCTACCCCCCTTTTTTGGTGCTACCCCCGTTCAAAGCTTCCTCCACCCTCTGTCCTTCATAAAGGCAGCAGCTCCAATTAAAGGCTCCCTTCTGAATAAATTGCTCGTTACCCAGACACTGATAAACCAACACACGCGTTTTTTAAAAGTGCAATGTTTTAATAAACGTCTTTATACATTTTGGTCTCAGTTAAGGCTATTACATGTTAAACAGTTCTGTAAACCACACAGAAAATTGTCATAAAAAAAAATTAAGGCAACACACATTGACCTAAACTCACTGTTGGTCCCGTGACGGTCCATTGTAAGGCAAATGGAAAAGGCACGGCAGCGGAATGGGGGGCTCGTTTTCTGTACACTCAACCCACGTATTTCACTCAACATTAAGTTCTATCTTTGTAGCAAGGCTTTAATTTAAAGTGGAGAACATTTGCCATAAACAGCCCCGATTAACCTTTACAGTACTGTACACTTCCAGGCTGCCTTCCTGGCAGGGCGAAGTCACAGCCTTCCAAGAAGGGTTAAAGCCAAAGGCTGCGCTCGAATCCCAGAGGAGTCCGGAGAGCTGAAGGATTTCGGTGGGAGTTCCCTGCAGGAGTTCAAGAAAGGATTTCACTGCAGGAGTTCAGTGGGATTTCAAGGAAGGATTTCACTGGGAGTTCACTGCAGGATTTCGAGGAAGGGTTTCTCTGCAGGATTTCACTGGGATTTCGAGGAAGGGATCTCTGCAGGATTTTGAGGAAGGGTTTCACTGCAGGATTTCGAGGAAGGGATCTCTACAGGATTTCGAGGAAGGGTTTCACTGCAGGATTTCGAGGAAGGGATCTCTACAGGATTTCGAGGAAGGGTTTCACTGCAGGATTTC
>JAWWEW010000079.1:2849919-2927622 GCA_035583185.1 Anabacerthia variegaticeps | reverse complement strand
CTGCAGGATTTCAGTGGGATTTGAAGGAAGGGTTTCTCTGCAGGATTTCAGTGGGATTTGAAGGAAGGGTTTCTCTGCAGGATTTCAGTGGGATTTGAAGGAAGGGTTTCTCTGCAGGATTTCACTCGTGCACGCAGGGCTGTGAGAGGAAGGGTCCGAGAACCTGCGCTGGAGCTTGGCGGTGGGCTCGTACTCGATGTACGCGGAGTGCCGGCTGTCGGGGCGCCGTGCCGCCTGCTCCCTGCACCGCAGCGCCCCGGCACCCCGCAGTGCCCCGCCGTCCCCGCACTCCGTGTGCTTCAACAGCCCCGGGGGAAGTTTGATGTTCACTGTGGGCATCACTGGGGTGCGGCGGGGCACCCTGGACAGGGTTAGAGAGCACCTGCGCCTCGAAGCCAGGGATGCGGAGTAAGGACGGTGAGAGGACTGCGGGAGGGAAGGCACTTTGCAAACGTCTTTGGCGGGCAGGCTGGAGCTCTGAGCAGGGCAGTGTAATCCAATAATTGCTTTAAAGAAACAAGATACTTAGAGACTGAGAGCAGCCACTGTGAGCAGAAAACATCTGGTCACGTGGCTGTATGCAGAGGAAGATGTAGAATAAAAAAAAGCACACACTACCTTAATACTGACCTTCGGTATCCACCCGGCCCGTCCTGTCCTCCAGCAGGCTCTCCGTGCTCGCCGAGGTCTCCGAGTCCACGTTTTCCTCGTCAGAACCCCGCTGGTCCAGCTCAGGTAAGCGGTAAGTGATGTCCTCCCTGCACCAAACAGGGGTTGGAGCACTCAACCAACACCAGCAACTTCGTGCGGCTCACATTCAGAGGTAAAGCATGTAGTCATTAAATACTAATTCTCGTGGTACTTTCTGTCAGCTAGTCCTTTGTACTTTCCCCTTCTATAGAATGGAATTAGATCCCTTTGGGCAAAAGGTATCCTGCTTTACTACCATGTACTGCCTCCAAGTCTTTCCCAGGTGAAGGGGGACTTACTTTTCTTCTTTTATGGACTGTATGCGATCGATGAGAATCTCCTTTTCCCGGCTATTGGCTTCAGAAACTTCCTCGTCTTCGTGCACCGAGTCCAGCTCTGAGGTGCCACTGTCACTTCCTTTGACCTGAGAGCTTTTACTCTGCAAGACAAATTCATGTGTAACACCTCTCAGTCACAAGCAGCTACACCAGTTTTGACTGTCTGCAAGTTTCAGGGGGGAACACAAACAAGTAGGTCAAAGGAAAGGCTGAGGGAATTGAAGAGCTGTTAGTTATCCGTACAAATGTAAGAGAAAATTTCCTAATCACCTGATTTCCAGGGCTTTGTTACCTTTCTTGGTCTGTCAGCCCCAGCTTAGTTTTAGTAGTCACTCATGAGTAATATTATTACATCCAATAAATACGTACAGTGTCTATAAAATACCAGGTGAGAACAGAACAGGCCAGCAGCCCTGCATGCAGTGTGGGGTGGGGAGGAATTGCACCAACACATGCAGTCTTGGTTGTTTTTTTAAAGAGTGTTTAAAACTAAATTACAACTACATGTGTAGTAAGTATTTTAGTCATGCAACAGTACCATAAGAAGAGCCCATGCACTTGTACGTACCAGCTTCCCCTCGTAAGGGGAAGAGAACCCAAGTTTTACAGGCCAGAGCTAGAGAGAGATGGAGACCAAATTCATTATATGCAGTTTCTGATCAGACACAGTTTGGTTTGTTCTAACCAGTACAACAAAAACAAAGAATAAGTGTATTTGCCCTAGTAGAACACAGCATATTTTTGCCCACCAACCACCTCTGGAGTGAAGGAAGTCCTTTGCCATGTCAGAGAATCAATCTTAGTTCAACCCATGAATTATATGGGAATAGATTTTGACCACTACAAAAGCAGATCCCCACCCCTGCATCCCTCATTTTTCAGACTCCAGCTGAGCTGTGTGTAGCTCCTACCTACAGCTTTGGGCAAGTCCAAATCCCTTTTCTTGTCTTGCAATTTTTTTTGGACTTACTGAATGGGATGGACAGGATAAATAAATAGCACTTCATTCTCAAAACCCTGGTGGGACAGTGAGCTTATTTCAATACTTACTGTATTCTGCCGGAGCAATGAGAGTCGTCGGAAGGCGATGCTCTCTGCTGCTTCCAGCTGATTGATCTCCTCCATTTTTATCTTGTACTTCCTTATCTGTTCCTTTATGAGCATCTCTACACACCTGGGGAAAAGGGCAAGAGTTAATGGAGCAGCCTCATGCTGTAAAAGCTCTGGAACAACCACGGTGGGATGAGATGCCTCTCCTGCTCTGGGGGTGTTTGTCACACACACGTGGCTGGCTTGTGACCACAGTGTCCCAACACATCCCTTACAGGTAGCACTGCGTGGTAACAGGGTGGAGAGTCCAACACAGCAAGCAGAACAGGATAGGTGATGGTTAAAGGTAATGGCACACGTTCCTCCTGGGACAGCCAGAGCCTCCCATGCTGACTGCACACAATGGTGAGCACAGACATTACCACGGCTGCCAACAGCTTCTGCTGCTTCTACCTGTCTTCCCTGTGCTGGCACAGAATGAATTTGCAACTGCCCTTCTCCACTTCTCTGGCCCCAGGGGTCAGTAAAAAGTTACAGAAAGCTGTAAATTTTCAGACTTTGTTTTCACTGGAGGCAGATGCACAGCAAGGGGCACTCAGAAAGCCAGAGCAGCTGGAGGGTGAGAAAAGAGAGGATCAAGAACAGAACCTTCCTCAATTCAAGGAACAACACAGAAGAAATTATCAGGGGGTTTCATGTATACAGGAGACAGCTTAATTCTATACCACACTGCTTATTATGGCTTGTATCTCAGCCAAACAGATGATTAATGTACAATGCCCCCCAGAATTATCTTGATGTAAAACACAAACCTAGTATTTAAGACTTTTAAGTCATCCTACTTCAAGCTAAATTGGCAGCACTAGTAGAGCCAGGATCAGCAATTCTTAACCCTCAGTTTGTCTGCTTGACGTGAACAAGGCTGTCACAAATGCAGGCAGTAGCACTGGCCTTCCATCCCATTCTAAAGTACTTTTTTGGAGAAAATACTTTTCATTAGACTGCTAAAACTCACATGGTTGTTTTTGAGACATCCTTCATGCTGGTTAAGGGGTCAGAAGTATCTGGGCAGCGCAGGAGGCACGGAGCAAACACAATGGCCAGGGCGTTGGGTGACATACGGTTGACATCTTCTATCAAAGCCACTCTGAGAAGGAGGAAAAGACATTTGCTTGCTAGAATACAGGCAACCTGATCACACCAGCCCAGAGTTCCCAAATAACATGCAACTAGGCCTCTCAGGCACTCAGAGCATACAGCAGCTCAAAAAACCCTTGAAAGTATTTCACTCCTACTAAGTAGACAAAATGTCATGCATGAGAGAAGGGCCCCGGGAGTCACCCAGGTTAAGCCAGCCTGGTGGCCTCCCAGGAGATGTCTGGTGATTCAATGTTTCCTCTCCAAAAACCATGTTCAGAGGGCCACTTGGAAAATCCTCAAGTTCTCTTTAGCACTGTGTACCACCTGGATAAACCCTGGTGTTCACATGGCTCACCAGGGCTGTGAGATCTACCTTGGCTTCAAAGTTGTTCTTGCCTGATTTGATCCAAACCCACCAGGTAGTAGAAGAAACCTTGCATCTGTTCTCAGGCACAATTACCAGCTTCAGTTCTTTCCTGTCTAACCCAGCAGCACAATCCCTACACTAAAAGAGTTTAAGACTCTAGAAAGCTTCCAAGGAGCACTCAGTCACACAGTTTCCCTATAAATGAAGTAATTAAAGTCATTACTTGACGAGATGGAAGATGAGTCGCTCCAGGGTATTATGATTTGCTTGTGGGAGCTGTTCCAGGACACTGTAAATGGCACAGAGTTGCTCCTGTTTTTCTGGTAGTTCTGCACAAAGGGAGAAAGCACAAGGTGATTAGTGCTGTGCAAGGCTCGTGGAAAGCTAAAATTCCTAAATTCTTTTAAGTCTCACTGACATTTCATTTACCAGCTGAATGTTAAAGTACCCCCCATGACACTGCAATTGTCCTGCTGCTGTTAACAATCATCAAGTGACAAATCAAGACCTCCAACAACATTTAGTGTACCTTGATCCCACTGATGCTAAAAGAATTTAAGGGTTTGGGATAGCTGGGCATTAAGATCTGGTTCAGACCATCTAGGAGAAAAAACTCAGCATGAAAGGCAACTTATTTACAGTCTCCCTGTTTTTAGAAAGAGCAGCTGTACAGTGACAAAGGCAAAGGAAAAAAGGAATCCTGAAGGAAGATGCAGTAAACTAGAGGAGAAATTCCCTGATGTAAAATGTCTCAAATCCTTGCTGTAAGTGCACTGGGAGAAGCTGTTCATCCAGCATGAGCATCTCAAGAGTTTCTTCTCCCCAGGGCATAATGAATTAAAGAAGAAATGTTTGAAGAGTGGTTTGAAAACCTACCAACAGCTCTGAGGAAATCATTGTACTGTGCCGATGTCATCAGGGGGTCTGGCAACTCCCGCAGCCACTGCTTAAGGATCCCTGTGATGGTGTGGATGGGGTAGTTCTCCAGTTTCACTGAGTTTGGGTCTGAAAAGCAATGTTTTGTAAGAGCAGTTCATTCCTCCGTTCACAGTGAGACCCCAAAGAAATAAGATTAGAAATGCTTGAATCTGTGTTCACAGAATCCAAGTGGAATTCAGAAGGAAAAAAAAGAAAGTCTACTGATGGTCACGTAGAGGTGCTACACAGCTTTATCCAGGCAAGAAAAATAGTAGACCCTGCATAGTCACCAAAAAGCTGTTTTCAAAACACTAAAAAGTGCCAGATACTTTCAGACAGAATTGCAAGGAAAACTGGTATCACACAAGGAAGGCCAAGGGTGGGCAACAGAGCCTGACCTGCTTGCAGCAGCTGTTTCAGCTCCTTCATGCGGTTTGCAGAGCCTGATTTCCTGTAGATGCCCTCCGTGTAGAGCCCATGCATCTCCACGTACTCCAGCAGCTTCTCCAGGACAACAGGCACCGAGTTCCTCTCGCTGGTCAGGGAGCTCACACACACTCCAAAGTGCCGTGGTTCTGCATCCTGCTCACTCTGGGGTGGGTACAGGTCAGGCACTGTGAATGCCTCTTCCCAAGCCACAAAACTCCATTCTTTCATGCTACAATCAGCTTTTTTGCTGCCAGGCACTAAAGCTGAGTTTTATTCCTGCTTGCTACACGCCTTTGATCACAAGGCAGATTTCCTGAGCTGCAGCAATAAAGAACATTGATGGTTCACACTGAGGGATTTCTCTCACAATTTGTCCAACACTGCCACATGCTCTGAGAGAAGAGCTCCCAGATTAGCTCAAGCATCTCCTCTTAGAAGAATGCTGTGTTTCTGCAAGTGCAGGGTCTGCCTCTGACTACACGCAGAACTATATAAGGGATCTCTACTCAGTGCCTGGACATTGACTGACCCTTTGCTGAGAACCAAAGGCAGCATTTTGCATGCACCACTTGTGGCACCACAGAACCCCAGCCCAGACCTACAGGCCTTACCTTCTTCCCACAGGAGGTACAGCTGCTCTGGATTTTGGACATGCACTTCTTGTGACAAGTCAGCTTGCAAACTAGAGAAAGGAGCAATTATTACAAGCACCCAAATCACATTAAAACACACATTATTCCCCCCCTGTATAACCCATATGTGCTGTTTGTTCCCTGAGGCCCACGTGCAGCAGCCAAAGCTCCAAGCAGGCTGTACCCAGGGATCCTGAGCAGGAAGGAGGGGTGTGTGGGTCCCACTCACCACTGCACAGACAGGCCTTCTCCATGGGCCAGATGTAGGACGCGCAGTGCTCGCACGACTGCCGGATGCTCACTTGGTAGTTGGTGAACACGTGGCCATTGTGCTCCTCAATCTGGTGGGGCACAGGAAGGAATTCATGATTTTAGTTGTAATAAAACCACCTACCATGTAGCAGATTCTCCACTTTTGTTTTGCAAGCAAAACTGAAGGGTTTGACCTCAAAACCAAATTTCACCCTATCTTAAGGCGGTTGGGTCTGCTGGATCATTTCATAATTAATTTGCTGTCTTATAGTTCATCAGTGCAATACACGAGCTATAGTTTGTTGTTACTATTCAGTAGTTTTCCTTTAAACAGCCCATGACTGAGAAAGCCATTGGGTTCTAAAAGATGTTGTGGACAAGCAAGAAAATGTTTGAGTACCACCTATCACTGCATAAAAGCAAAATTTCTGATTTATGAAGAACAGTTTTATATTGTGCCCCATCTTCATAAGAGGCAAGTGAATTAGCATGCAAAATAAAACATCAGTACAGAATCCTGCTCTTCCAAGGGTGTTTGTGTTCTCTGAGTGCACCTGAGGGCTTGGATTATTGCACAGAAAAGTACTCACTGCACGATCTTGTTTTCGTTTCTTCTTCTGGGCTTTGGTTTGCTGCAGTGGGATACAAAACTGGAGTCAGCCTTTGAAATTCAGACATTTCATTCCCTTTTTTTCCTGTTGAGTTTCCCAGGCTCTACTTCACCTCCAGACATTCCAGACACTATCCTGCAGCTTCAGCTTGGGCTGTCTGAGCTCACACTACCAACTTCCTAAAGACCAGCTGAGCTCACTGCCTGATGACAAAGCAATTCCACCTCTCAAACCTCCAGAGAACTCCTCTGTTTTTATCAAAGAACATGCACAAACACCTTCAGATTCTGAAAATATTAAGATTCAGTTAAAAGATTAACAATTCCAAAAAGATGTAGCATCACTCAGAATTTGTTACACACCATGTGTGGATGGCAAGTGTTTCCCAAATAACAAGGAATGCTGCAGAAGAGAACTCTGAGTTGACACAGGTCCCTCATGCTCAGAGAGCAGCAGTGCTGCATCATCCCCTAAGCCAGTCACAGAATAACTTTCATACCTTGGGCTGCTCAGACTCCTCCTTTTTCGTATATCCTCTGATGAATTCATCCAGAAGGGATTGAAAGAGATTCAAAACCAGCTTGACTTCTTTCTCTTCCCTTTTTTGGGCCAGATTTGTAACTAAAAGCTGGTAATTTTCCACCAGATCTTTGTAGCCAACATGGATTTGTCCATTCTAGAGAAGGGAAAAATACTTGTAAGGCAGTTTTTTGGATGCTGTTGAAGCAGTTTCATACTTTGATGTGTTTAAGTTCAGAGGTGAGACAGCACAGCCGTGATCAAAGTCAGAGACAACAGCCCATGACAGAACCAGGTTAACACACTTCCCCCTGCACTGTCCAGCAGCGCTTGGCCGAGACAAGGCAGTGTCAGAGCAGCACTGGGAAAGCTGCTGGCACCTCTCTTTGGTGTTCAAACACAGCAGCATTAAGAGGCTGAAGACAGCAAAATCCATCCATTTCTAAAAATAAATTTATGGCTGAGTGAATGTGAAAAGGGTACAATCTGCTTAAGATTACAGCAGAACTGTAACATGAGTCTAACACTCAGCTTTGAATTCCATGCTAAGAATTGCTGAACTGCTTTGTTAAAGAGCTGCAGGACAGGCCTTTAACCAGCACACTCCACTCATTTATTGCCTGCCAGCTTTGCTTTATTGAGACTTACTACTTACAGGAGCAGAGTACATGGTCTTGATGTTTCCTCTAAACTTCTCTGTGGCTTCAAAAAACAAACATTCAACACCAGACTTCTGGGAGCTTAAGTCATTGATCTAGAAGGCAAATACACCTGCGTCAGATTTCACGAAAACAAGAACATCCCACCAGAGCTCATCTTCAGTTGCTGGGCTTTGTCATCTGTGAGCACTCCAATTATTTAAAACAACGTTTCCTAATGCACTGTGATGATGATAAGACAAAATAAGAGTTGGGCAGTTCAGCTTGAGAGAAATACTACCTTACAACTCATGCTACTTTTTTATTACGACTTTTGCTGCCCGCTCATTTGTAAACAGATGAGGAACTAACTTGAATGCCCTGAGCATTTAATGCAACCTAATGCATTTAGAGGCTTAAAGAAAGGATTAGGAAGGGCCCTAATACAGATTTAACTCAGTCAAGCCATCCAATCAATGCCCCTTTGCTTTAAGTTATGACACAAACTTGCACCTAGAAAAGCAGGCTCTGAAGTTCCACACAACCAGGGAACACAGACTTGAATTTGATGCTGGGTGAGACCTCGTACCTTGTTCAGGAGGAACTCATCGAGGTGTTTCAGCTCGTTGGCGTTGGCGATCTCCCGGACCATGGACGCGCGCCAGTTCTGGGACACGCTGGAGATCTTGCTGATCTTGATGGTTCTGTTCTTCTTGGCTTTGCTGCTCTCCTTGCCGGGGCGCTCCCCTGCCTGGGGCCGGCCTGGCTGCCCCACAGGAGCTGGGACAGGGAGGCATTTGGGCATTAGGGAGGGGCACCGAGTCCTGCAGGGTTGGTTTGTGCTCAGGGGTAAGTCACACAAACTCACCTTCTGAGACTTTCTGGCTTCCTCCTGGGTCTGGAAAGAGGACACAGGACACAAGGGAGAGGCCATCTCCTTCCTCAATCACATCACAGCTCTCCTTTGGGATTTTCTTGTCTGGCTTTTTCCCCAAAAGCCTGCGCAAAGGACTTTTAAAAGCAGACCTGAGCACAAAAGCAGATACAAGTGCATCCCATTAGGAGTGGAAGATAAAAGAGAACAGACTCTTTGCAATAACTATTCCCAGTAGAGGGTAATCCTGGTGCAGGTTAAGTCCAGCCTGCAGAAAAACTGAGCAGCAACAAGACCAAGGAAAGACTGTGAAAGCACGCCTGGACTTTTTCATATTTACTGGATTGGAGCACACAGAGACAACTCATGACATACCCAAAGCACCATTTCTGGCTCAGGAAGCCCCTGGGCTGCAGAGTGCCAGAAGCTGAGGAAGCAGCATTACATGCTTGCTGGGTTCTTCAGCTTTTCTCTTGGTGTTGTATGACACTACATGAACCTTTGATCTGAGCTCTAAGTTGGTTCTTATTTTAAAAAAGAACCAGTTCCAAGACAAGGGCTGTGCAAGAAGCAGAGAATCTGCCTCTCAGCAGGGACAGGTATGAGGCAGCAGCAGCCACTTGTGCAGATGATGCCAACACGTGTCTCTCCACAACCTCAGTCTCAAGATGCCCAACTGAAGCACAAGAGGAAAATCCCCTTTTTCCCCCCCCTGTTTTCTCAGAGACAGACCAGTCTCACACACAGCACATACTTGGCATCCCCTTGCTGACTCGCTGGCTGCACAGAGACAGCTGTGTCTGAGGTAGGTAAGTGGTCACTGGGTTTCTTCTGCACAGGGTACTTCTTGTTGCCTTTTTCTTCTTCTGTCGCATCTGGTGATTGCTACAATGGAGAGGAGGAGTCAAACACTGTACAGTGACTGAAATAGAGTCTTTAAATGGTTTTATAAACTAGAATGGTCAAAAAAGTTTGCTTCATTAAGACAAAGCACTTTACCCAATCAATATTCACTTACTAATATAAGATCCAAGTATATCTAAGAATTTAACCAAAGATGCATTTATATAAAATTAAGTTTTCAAACTCTTGTATAATATTTGCTAATGTTTTTACATTAATATCAAGCAAAAAAAAAAAAATCAACCTGAAGGAACACAGGCATACAGAATACATGACAGTTATTTACAATTCCTTAATAATTGCAAACAAAGATAATTAGGTATGAATATGCACAATGGCATCAGTACCTGATTCATGGCAACAGTCTGGGCCAGTGTTGAGAGATCACTTAATGAGGCTGAACTCCCCTTCTTCCTGCAGTGTTACAAGGTAAGTTTCAGAATACATTTTTAATAAAGTCTGTAGCCTCTTAATATTTCACCCCTTTTACGTAACACACATAAATGTTTTATCTGGGACAGAATCCCTGAGCAGCTCTTGCAACTCACTTTTAAGTGCAAAATGTACTGGACAAGTGAAATAACATGGCAATGTCAGATTTCCTGACATATCAGAGGGATGATGCTTGCAAACTGCAGGTCACTAACACCTTGTTTTCAGTGGATATAAGACACATAAAAATAAACTCGTCACTGCTTCAACTAAAGCCCTGACTGTCCAATTTAATTCAGCCAGGGAGGCTTTGTATGTTTTGTGAGCTTCTGAAAACACTCTGCCCATAGAGATTTCACTGCAGGACTGGGAGCTGAGGAACAGCAAAAGTTGTTCACAGCTCCCTTTGTTCCCACAGCATGGCCAGATGTACAGGCTCCCAGGAATTCTCCATCTGTTTTTAAACATTCCAGATATCTGTTTCCTGTAAAGCAAATAAAAAGGAAGCTGCCCTTACTCCAGCTGATCCTGAGGAGACTTATCCGCCCGTGTCCTCCCATCCAGAGACTGACTCAGCACGTCATTCTGACCAGCATCAGACTGTCTCTTGCCTTTCCACTTCTCCCTCTTGAACTTCAGCTTCTCTGGGTCATCCACGTATCTGTGGATTGCAGCAGACGTGGGGCTGTCCAGCTCCTTGGCTGCCCTCTGACCAAGGCGTTTGTTTTTATCTGCCATGGGGTCAGAGGGGCTCCGAAAGCTCCCGGCATCAGACAGGGTATGATGAAGATTCAGTGCAAGATTTGTGGGCCTTTCAGGGCAGGTAAAGCTTTGGCTGCCTTTTATTTGGTTACTCTGATTCCCTTGTGTTTTTGTTCTATCAGCTGCCACATCACCTGCTTCTACAGGTGGTTGCTCAGGAACAGAACCACTTTCTTTTATCTCACTTGACAGTGGCATGTCTGGAAGTGCTCTTCCTTCACTCAGACTTTTCTCCTCCTCACTGCTTCCCGGAGGAACAGTATCACCTTGTGCTGAGGACTTCTCTGGCACTGGAACAGTTTCCAGGGCCTCTTCACAAGTGCTTTGTTCCTCACGGCACAGTGTAGATGGTCCTTCGAAGGACAACAGGACATGCTTGTTCTGCAAGTCGTTGTGCTCCAGCCCCCTCTGCCGACGGGATTCCCTCTTCTCACGGCTGCTGGTCACCTTCTCCGAGCCCTCTGTCGTGCTCTTCTGGGGCAACGTGGCTTTCTCAGACAAACTCAGGTTTTCAGATGAGCCCAGGCTTTCAGCTTGCTCATTCTGAGCTGGATCCCCAGCTTGTGCACTTTGAGCCTGACCTTCCTCCCCCGCAGCCTGATCCAGCTCTGTGCCGTGTTTCACAGGCAGCTCGTCTGTTGTTGGCTCACTCTGCTCAGCCTTGCTCGTATCATCCTCTTTGTCTTCATCTTCCTGCCTTTCTCTCTGCTTCTCTTTGGCCTTCTGCCTCTCTGCAGCCATTGTCTGATATCTGTTAAGAATTCGTAAGATGAAAACACAAACATTTAATGCCCGGCAGTCAAAAAAAGTTCCAACTGCTTAAATGCAGCCCAAACAGCAATAGTGGCACAAAGTGCACCTGCAGGGAGGTGTCTGCTTGTTGGAACTGGCAGCACCAGTGCAGCTCAGCTCAGTAAAGCTCAGGTTCTGAGCACTCACCCAGTGGCCACACACCCCTGGCCACTTGATACTCAAATATCACAGGGTAATAACTGCCTGTCAGATCACAGAATCCCAGGATTGTTTGGGTTGGGAGGGACCTTAAAGCCCATCCAGTGCCACCCCCTGCCATGGGCAGGAACACCTTCCAATAGCCCAGGGTGCTCCAAGCCCTGTCCAGCCTGGCCTTGGGCACTTCCAGGGACGGGGCAGCCACAGCTGCTCTGGGCAGCATTTATTAGGCTGTTTATTAAGTCAACCCATCACACAGGAACTGAGCTTTGCAGGTGAAGCCAAGCAGCCAAGTGGTTAAATGGGTGTTTCCATGCCATCCTGCTCCTCTTGCTTTACCTCTTACGCTGCAGGTGCCCCCTGACCAGGGCCTGCAGGAGGCAAACCCTCCTCCTGAGCTGCAGGAAGCGTTTCCGCTCCCGGTGCCGTCTCCAGGCCGCCTGGATCTCGATGGCAGCGTTGCTCCTCTGCAGGGCCGTCCTCACACAGCGGGAGCGCCAGCACGCCTGCAAGGGAGATTCCTGTGCTAAGGGAGGGCTGGCTGCCTCAGGGTGGGCAGTGTTACACACCAGCCAGGTTGGTTGGTTGGTTGGTTGGTTGTTAGGAAAATAAGGCTGGCACTTCCTGAAGATACCTGTAAAACAACGGCTGCCTGCCGCGTCCTGAGAAAGCGCCTCCTCTCCAAAACCATCCGGAGCCAGCTCTGAAGGAGGATGATTTTCCTGATCACTTCCTTGTGTAGTGTATCCTGTAGCATCTGCCGTTCAGCCTCCTTCATAAACACCTGCCCAGTCAGAGAGAAGTTCATCCATAAGCAGTTGACAGCAGCCTTTGAGCCCCCACTGGAGGTGTAATGAGACAATGGCAATGCTTATCCCTGCACCAAACCTCACTGGCTGACAGCATGTCCAAAGAGATGAAGTCCTTTTAAATTTCAGAGTTTGGATTCTAAAACATACAACTGTATCTACAGCCTTCAAATCACAGGACTCTTGTGAAATGAGAACATTGATCTGTTTGATGCCAACAGGACCAATCTCCCAAACAGTATCCATACAATAAAGATTTGTACTGTGGTCAAGAAAACAGGTTAGCATCAAAACCAAGGAGGCAACTCTAACATCTGTGCCAACATTTGCTAGTTAAAATAGCTTATTTAAGTAAAAAATGCACAGAAGAATAACTAAAAGAACTGCATTGGATTTTGCAGTGTTCCTTACTGCCTTACAGAAAGTTTCACACACCTTGGTCTTCCCTATTTGATAGTAGTTTTCATTCAGTTTTAGTTTATTCAAATAAGCACAAATGTCTTCCTTAGAGGCTTTGGCATCTTTGGGCAGTAACACCTGAAACTGGTCTATGAATTCCTGTGAAAAGCAGAGACAGCAAGAGACCAGGGTTAGAAGACAACTCACAAGTTTAGAGTTTTAGCTTTAAAACAGAAATCTGGTTAAGACACTTGAGCTACAGGAATCTAAAAAGTACTTCAACTGGAACTATTTTTCCTGCTCTGTGAAATGCAGGCTTCAGTGAGTCTCCAGTTAATGTATGTGATCTCTACAGCTACACAGAGTGTGTTACAGAAATCCAAGTTCCATGTGGAAGCAGCACTGCACTCAGAATGCCTTCCTTCATGCAACAAGGAACTACTCACTGGTAGGTGACCTCCACAACAATTTAACTACAACTCTTTGCCATGCAGGCTCTCAAAACTACAATGAATTTTTACAGCTCACTCCAAGTCATGAGCTCTATATGAAGAGACAAAAGACTCTGAGGCAAGAGGTGTGCTTCCAGAGAGAGCAGATATTCCTGAAAGCACAGTCCAGCTCCTCTGATACCTGGAATGTGTATTTGGCACTGTAGCCAGACCTCCTGATCCGCACAGTTTCCAGCATGCCCGTGTACCGTAACTGCTGAAGCACCAAGTTCTCATCAAACAGCATCTCCTTCTGCAAGAGAGCAGCAGACAACACACAGTAAGGGCCTGGAGGGTGACAGTGAAGCAGCTGGAAGATCTCACCAGGCTGGAGCCTTGGCTCCCCAGCCCCAGCTCAGCCCCAGGGCAGCCTCACCTTCTCGGCGTTGGAGCGGATGCAGCGGATGAAGAACGGCTCAGCCCTGCCCAGGGTCTCCAGTAACTTATTGAGGGAATTCTGAAATGACACACCCAGAAACATTTTTCTTCTCAGATTTCAGTGTTTTGAGTTGAGTCCGACAGCAGTGCACCTTCTGCCTCACGAATAAGGCTGTTTCAGGTCTCCTGGTTATACAAAACCCTGTTTCATCCCAGCAGAGGTTCTCCCATACACAGTACATCCTACCTTTGCCTTCCCCTTGTCCCAAGGGATTTCAAGCAGGCTTTGCTGTAACAGCAGCACTGGATCTGCACACAAGGATGAGGCTGAGTGGTCCAGAGAACTAACATTTGACAGCATAAGGGGAGTCTCTAAATGAACCCTGACTTTAATAACTGAAGTAATAACTCTACTTCAGACAAATCCCAAGATTTTTTTTCAAGTAAGACCAGCCTAGATCGGACCCAGAGTGCCTGTTCCCCAAAGTCAGGGTGCACCAGGGCTGTGTCACCTACCTGGAACTGGGCACTTATGCTGGGGGGTTTCTTCTTCTTGTGCAAGTGCAAAAGAGACTTCGTGGTTCGATCGTGCAGTGTCATGCTCACTATGAGCTTCAGGGACTTGGAGTCCAGCAAGTTCTGGAAGGAAGTTCCACAATCAACAAAGTGCAGGTCTCTTAACTAAGGGGGAAATACTTCTGTCTGTGTCAAAAGGAGTAAAATGAAAACAGCTACGTAGAGCTCCCCATTCAGTGGCATGTTATATTGTGTAATTATTTCTATTTTGGACCAAAACACTTCTTAAGAGTGAAACTTTCCACTGCCCCATCCCAAGAATGCAAGGTGAACAAGGGGAATTACATAATTACTGTGTTTGCCTTCCCTGACTTGAAGTGACTTCATGCATTTATGGCATCTCCAGTCTAATGAAACAGATGCCAACTCACAATTTCTTTCTGTTTAACAATTCTTATAAAGGTGAACATTTACCTATTCTTTAGCTTGTCAGAAGAGGATAAACAACACAACTTTCCTACACTGTGAATCAGTATTTTCTGAAGGGAGTTCTGTCAATCAAAATGAAGTTCAAAGTGCCAAAAACAAACAAACAAACAAACACACAGACACACACACAAAAAAAAACCAAAACCAAAAGCAAGAGAAAACTAATTTTTCTCAGTAGCTTTACCTTGGGAATGATCTGCTTTTGTTTGATACCTCTACTTTTCCTGTTAAAATAAAGATGATTTAAGAAAAAAAATACACACGATTTTTGGTTATTTAAGCAAGCCATAAGTGACATGAGACAAGATGGACAGAAAATGAGCACAACAGCCCCAGGGTGTGTTCATGCACGTTTCTTACAAGTGATCAAGGCAAGAAATGCAAACTGCTTTGCAACAAGACCATTTTTTTTTTAATTAAATAAATTCTGTAGGTATTGGAAGCTTTCAAAAATGAAACATATCCTCTGAACTTAAAGCTATTCCAGACTGCACTGTTGCACAGACTGTTTCTGGGTAAGTTATTCTATTTAACTGTACGCACTGAACCCTTATTTAATACTAAAATATTTGGCTCAGAAGTTATTGCTGCTTGCACCAGAACCCCTGTGGAAGTACCTCACTGCTCCCAGAAGGGCAGTGCATGTCCCAGCACCCAGCTGGGAATTCTGGAATGCCTGAGCTCATCCCCAGAAGCGCCTGGAGCACACACACACCTCGGGCACTGCCCCCGTGCACACAGGAGGTGAAGCAGGAGAAGCTCCCAGACACAAGGCTGCAGTTCACATCCTCCTGACTCTGAGCATGTTGGTTCTGTGATCTAAGGCAGGTTCCAGCTCCGTGCCAGCCAATTTACTTATTATACTGTGCATTTACTTATGTATTATACAATTATACATTTACTTTTTACACAGGGGAGCCAGATTCATTTTCTAATCCAAGCACAGAATGCATATGTAAAGGCTGTTAACCCAGGAACACATCCAGCATCAGCATCCTGCATTTCAGGAAACCATTCCTTACACCTTGTGAGAGATCTCACTGTTGAATATTTTGCAACAACAAGCTCATGCCTGGGTTTAAAGCAAGTTTATATGAGAAGGAGGTTTAACTTTTAGCTAATGCCACGAAGCAGCAAAGCATTGCCTACAGAAGATGTTTTCTTCCTCACTGTCTTGCTTAGTCTTTTGCAGCAGACAAGCATCTCTTTTAGGGCCTGGAGCACCTGCTTGGTTCTTGCTGCCCTTCCAAAGCGATGCCCAGAGCACAGAACTCACATGAAGGGGGGGCGGTGCTGAAGGCGACTGAGCGACCGAAGCAGCTTGCAGGGATCCCCCCCCTGCCAGGGCAGTCCTTTAAGGGTGGCGATGATCTGCTCATGCATGTCTCTACCATGGTCACAGCAACACAGGGGTGGCAAACAGAGAGACACAGCAGTGAGGGAGGGGAAAAAGGCAGGTAAAACCCCAAGAGATCCCACCACCACGTGTGCTCCAAACCATGGCAGGCCAATCCCAGGCTACTTTTTCCTAAGCACGAAGGATTCTGATGTCAGCTCAGCACTTTCTGCTCCATCACTGCCCTAGAGTTTAATTGCCAGGGTCTCATCCTAAACATATTCTCTAATTCTACCTTCTTAATGAAAGTTCTTGAGCCATCAATTCAGAAAAGGGAGGGAAATTTAGCAAAATGTACTAAACCCCTTTGTTTAGTCAAGCAGCCTTTTCAGATAGATATGAATTTCTTAAAAATCAACAATAAATATTTTTATATATAAAATTGACTACTAAAAGGAGGCTACTTAAACAGACTTACATCAGAAAAGTAAGTTAGAGAGTAGCTGTCAGAAGGATACTTGAAGGAATTTTGGTTTTCATTTCCATTTCACACTGATTCAGGTTTAGCTTTGCAAAGTAAGCCTGGGATGGCCCCTAATCGGTGGCAGACTCCATTCCTTAGGCATGCAGCGTGCTCGTGAAGCGCCTTGTCCTGGCCCAGGACTTACCTTCTTTACTCTCCAGAGAGGCACAAATCAAAAGTAACAGAAGTGTAAGAATCCCTTCTGACTAGCAGATGCTCTCACCACTCTGAGCAGCAGCACTATTAGAGGCAGCTGTTGCTCTCCTTGGTACCTTTGAACTTTTTTGACTATTAAGATTTCAGATATCCCAAGGAACCAGATCTGTTATGCTGTGACTAATCCTTTCACCCAGATTGGATCTTTAGTTCTGTTGCCCCAGGTGACAGAGGCTGTGCAAGGTGAAGCAATGAGGAGGCAGCAGGAAGTTAATGCTTTCTGTGCTCCAAAGCTCCACCGTCACCCAGAGTGTGCTCAGAAGGTCAGTCTGGCCTGGAAATGTGCCTCCCTGGCCTGTTGCTACTTACTTCTTGTTTTCATGAAAAGGAATGAAGTCTTGGAAAGCATTTATAGCGAAATCCTCAGAACAATCAAATGAGAAATCAAGCACTGAGGAGCTGCAAAAGGAACATGTATAAAGCCTAAATACTCCCTAGAAAGGCCAATGTGCCTACAGAGAACACGTGGGGGCAGTTCTGCAGGACCTGCCTGCCTCCTAATCATGGCCCAAGGCTGCACAACACAAGTGCTTCTGTGAACCCTTCAGTGACACAGCCTGGCTGCAGAGGAACAGACACCAAACAGAGCTCAGAATCCCAGAGGTAAAGGGATCTGAGGCTGCCCCCAACACCTGGTAGCTCTGGATCTTACATAAAATAAGCCAGAGTGTTGTTTTGATAGGATTAAAAAGGCCAAAGAAAACAAGACAGAAGAAATGAAACTTGCTCTCCTTGTGGAGAGATGTAGCTGACATCTGACATATACAAATGCAACTCAGCAATTCAGCTCTTTCTCCCGGACAGGTTAAAGATGTTTTCTCACCGATAGACTTTTTCCACTGGAGTATTTGATCTCTGGAGTTCTGCAAGGGGAACTCTGGGTCCCTGGCGCACCACTCCTGTTAAGGAAGAACAAACAGGTTCCATTTTGACAGAGGTATGAGCATAACAGGCGGAAAAAAGCCCCCACCAAGTGTAACAAACAAAATATCCAAGGGTTTGGAGTGTTTATCTAGTACTCTTTCTGGCTACAGCACTTTGCTTCTCAGACTCCCTGCTACTAGAAAGTAAATCACAGCTGCTCAGAAAAGCTTCTTAAAATTAACAGTCAATCCTGAATAGTCCTTTGAAACTGCAGAGGCATTGGCCCTGAGATGAGCTCAGTTGGTCAGAGCATGGTGCTGATAACACCGAGCCTGTGGGTTTGATCCCTGTATGGGCCCTTCACTGAAGAGCTGGACTCCATGATCCTGTGGGTCCCTTCTGACTCACAATATTCCATGAAATTTCTGTCTGAGATCAAAACTAGCGATGAGAATGTGTCCTAGAATTTCCTTCCCCGACTTTTAGAAATGGCACATCAAAGTTGGCACAGCCTGCTGGCAATGGGGCAGCGAGTGGAGCAGCAGAGCTGAGCCCCCTCAGCAGAGCAGTGACCACCCCCGTGATGTGTGAACCCTCCCCAGCAGCCGCTTTGCCCTCAGCGCCCGATCAGCATGGTTTACCACGAACCAGTGGTGCCAGCACGCCCTGCCCAGCCCCTGGCAGTGCTCCCTGGCACACCTGCAGTCCTCTGTGCCCTGTGGCGCCCGGCCTCTGCCAGCACAGCCATGGCCCTGAGGGCGGCGCGCAGCACGGCCCAGCGGAACACGGCCACGGGGTCCATGCCGATGAGCTCCCGCACGAAGGCGCTGTCGCTGCCGCGCAGCAGAGCCACAATGTCCGGCCTCATGTAGTCCATGTTCTTCTCCCTGAAGTCCTGCAAGGCACGGGGTGACCCAAGGCATCACCAGTCAGAACAGCTCGTTGTTCTAAACAGTTCCCACTATAGCATGCGTCACCCTCTAGTCTGCACCGCCAACCCCAAAGCACCTCTATGAACCCTCCCGATCCAGTTTCCTACACCCAGAGAGGCAAGGATTATTTCGTGGCCATCAGATCCACCACCTACTTTGATCTGGTACTTCACTTTCCCAGCAAAGTGGCGAATAATAAAAGCAGGCTCCATCACCGGGGTCGCAACGAAGAACTTGTTCTCCTCGTGCTGCTGCTTGAATTTCGCGAGCAGGGTCTGGTTGGTGGCGTGTGGGAAGCTGGGAATGCAGAACAAGAGAGGTTTCTCAAATACAGGTTTGCTATTTAAGGTGACAGAGTGAACACCTACTGATCCCTGTGGAAAGCACTAGTTGTCCAAGATCTCTACACCTGCTCTGGATTTTGGAGGTGGGTCTGATTTCTGGACCCAAACAGCTCCACACACAGCAGAATGTTCTGACGGTTCGAGTGTATGTCAGTATTTCCTCCCACTTCACCAGCCAAGTTTAGTTAGCACCACCTCAACTATTTACCACATTTGCTTCTAAATGTTCCCAGGAATTACATACATATGTGTTATTTCAGTTGTAATTCCAGAGCAAACCACAAACATGGAGGTTTCTAAATTTGCTGAAGCCAAAGCTCATTTTTAGCATTAATTTGTATCACCACCATACTGGAGTCCTTAGAAGCAAAGTACAGTGTAAATCAGAGTCATAAATGACCCTTTGCTCCCCATAACATTCCCCTCCTTTCTCATCTCTATTTCTGTCCCTTCTCACAGTCCTTCCCTCCTCCCTGCCACACATGTTTTCTCAGAAGATGTTTGTTGCTTACTTGCTTTCTTCATCCAGAAGATAGAAGAGGCCAGTGGGCTTCTTGCTGATTAAGTGAATGCAGGCCACATTATCAGTATAGTCAATATTGTGCCAAGTGATCCCTTCACTCTTATATTCCTCCTGTGTAGCTCAAGAAAATTCCCTCATCAGTACAGTGCCCTGACCTTTGATGTCCTGTGGGCTACGAGCTTAAAACACATCCTGGAACAGCATCAGCCAGTGCAGTTTGTTAGTTCAGGCAGCAGAGACAAACACAGGGAAAATTTATAAATAAGAACAGAACAGAACAGCAGGCAGAGACTCAGATCAAAGGTCCACTTAGGCACATCAGTGAATAGTGCACTTTTGGGGGAAACTTATTTCAAAACTAAAGCAGAGAAAAGAATGTTCTGCTGTGCTCTGCCTTCCCAGCAATCAGCAGCCCCTGACCCTGGACTTAGGCATTACATCTACAGCACTCCAGTGAAACCCTGGGTACACATATCAGAAGAGCAAGTCTGGTTTTCTCTTCCATAATTCTTGTACTATAGGAAGTGACAAATATTTATTATCAAGTTCCAGAATTGTCAAATTGCGCTGTCAGAAGAAATAACAGGAGTTTCAAAGCAGGCAGTAGAACTCCACAGCCCATCAGAACCTCCCCAAGGAAGGAGTGGATATTGCTTGGGTTCAGAAAACCTGAAATGACAATGCACCAAATACCCAACAGGACAAGCTTCCCACTAAGGTACAGAACTAAAATATCAGATTTTCTTCATGCTGCAAACACTCCCAGGAAACAAACTGATGATAAGGTACTAATATAAAAGTATCACACGAAATTAACTAAAAAAGTTTTGTGCTAAACAAAGGACAAAGAGCACCTCTCAGTGGTTGAGATGATGATGATAAATGCATTATTTTTAAGTAGGTAGAATTCAGCCTGCCCAACACAGACTGCTCAGTGCTGCCTTACAGAACCAAAATGCCATTTTCCACAGACAAAAAAGCCTTTCTTTAAAGAGATATAGAGATCCCCCTGAGGGCCCTGAGGCTGCAAGAGATACAGGAAATGGGTCATTCAAGGATTAAGCTTATTTGGAAAAATGGCATTAGAAAAAAAAAGAAGAAGACAATGTAACTATTTACTCTGGTCAGCCTGGATAACCAGTTCTGTCATAAGTTACAAAACAGGGACCTCAGCATTGTATTTACACACAAACTTTGGATGTTTGGTAGCTTTCCTTTCTTAAAAATGCTTGTTTAAAGTTACCTACATGTTGTTGACAGAATATCACATACTATAGAATGACTTCTCTCTTTCAGGAGAGTGGCCTGAGAACCACAAAGCAAAATCCAAGTCTAGAGCAAACCCCCCAAAGCTCAGCCCAGAAACAGGATCTGTTGGCTCCTGCAGCCCTCCAAGTGCTCTGTAAGGTGATACCATCTGCAAACAAGTAAATCAACGTATGCCAGTAATATCAGGATTTCAGAACTACTGCCAGTGTCAACACACTGCTGTACCCCCTAAATGCACTTGGGTGGGCAAAGCAACAAAGGCTGTTATTAAATACTTACAAACTAATAAAAAGAAGATAAACTGTTTCCCAAGCATTAAAACAAAGGAAAAACCTGAACCAAACACTTCCCTCACAGATTTTCGATACCAAAGTTTACAGTTTCATCTGGGATCACCTGGATGTTGTCTTGGTTTTTGCAGTCAAGCAGAAACTCAGTGCCAGCCCTCTGAAGAAACATCTCACTACCATTAGTACACACAGAGCACTGAGCAGCATAGCAAAGCTCCTACTTTCAAACAGCAACAGGCAATAGTGAAACAAGAAGTTAATATTTCAGAAACATTCCAGCAATTATGCCAAGAGCTTTGCAGAAGAGAGGTTAAGTTTGCATAATAAAGGAGCACTTGATAAAAAAGGTTTAATTTCTACAACTCTTCTTTCTTACCTGTTCCAATTTGAAGATGTGCTGATTGAAATAATACTGAAGCTGCTCATTTGCATAATTTATACAGAACTGTTCAAAACTGTTGGTTTCGAAATCTTCAAATCCAAAGATATCAAGTACACCAATGGACAGACACTAAGAGAAGACATGGAAATCTAGTTAATGAGCTGCCATACAGTCCTTAACCCTCAAGAGATAAACAGCACAGAAAGCACTGCAGCCTATGCTGGTAGAGTTTGAATATTTAAGTGGAATATGTAAGAGTTTTGTCTATTGTAAAAACAGAGATGACCAACAATATGGCCAAGATTTTACCATGGGCTTCTTAAAGTAAATTTATCCCAGGCAGCTGAACATGTCACCTACAGCTCTGCCCTAAACACACAACTGCCTGGACACTTGTTTTTGTGAGAGACTTACTGTAACAGATTCCTCCATGTCCTTCTTATTAAGAAGTGCATGATTGATTCTGAGAACAATCCAATCAAACAGAGCACTGTACAGGGACTTTGCCATGGAATCACGAGCTGTAATTGCCTGCAGATCAAACAATGGTCACAACTTTAGCTGAAAAAAAGCATTTGTTTCAAACCAGTGTCACTCACAGGGCACAATCCCAGCAAAACAAGTAAGATCACAATTTTCCTTTAATGCCAACTTCTAACTTTCCAAGCACCCTCACAATGTCAAAGTGTACCAGATTAACTTTTTTAGTCCAACAAAGCAAGTTTCACTCATTTAAAATCATTCTAGTAATGTTCTTTTACTCACCTCATTGAGACTATATGGCAAAATAAGCTTATCATTAGCAGTCACAGTTTTTCTTTTTGTTAGCACTTCTACCAGGATTTCTCGTTTAACCTTCAAAACAGGAGAACAAGAGTTACTGTCACCCTCAAACTCCTCAGGGAGCAACGTGACAGCAACAGTGGACAAAGAAGAGAAGCCCAATCTCTTTGACAACACCCACATTTATCACCCATCAACAGCTTTACAGCTTCTTTAAAATATTCTCAGCTTAGTTTCATTCAGGTGTTTCCCCGTGATGGCAAAGAACACACCTACACTGAATCTGCTCCTGCTCAGCTGTTACTGCTGAGTAAACAAACCCTATTTCCATGCCACAGTTTACAGTCCATCTCTAACCCAAATAATGTCACCAGTTTCATCTGTTTCCCCTCCCACAAGGCAAAGGTAGTGCAATCAAGATACAGCAATGAGTGAAATGCTGAGGCAGAGCATGACAAACAGGTCTGTTAAAGAGTAAGGCTAAAGAGAAATACTTTCAGCAGCTGGGAAAGAATGTCCAACACTTCAGGAGGCCCCACTTCCAGCCCTTCGTCCCGACCCGTGGCTTTCTTCTTGTAGGTGACATTGCCCAAGTAAAGAATAGCTGAGAGTATTGAAAAAATCCTAAGGAAGAAAAATCAGATTTTGTAAGAATTTTTCTCAAGAGAGTTCATTATAACAGATTAACAGAGCTGATTCCACTCCAAGAATCTGCCCTCAAACACTCAGCCCTCCTTGCTTCCCACTGAACTACTTGTGATCCCAACACAACTGAGGAACATTAACTGCCAGGAACAGAAGCTTAAAGGATTCTACTTACTGTTTCTTTGTTGCTGAAAGGAAGCCAACCATCTCCATGGCTTGTTTTAGTCTCTCAAACTCATGCCTGAGATCTTCCCCATCTTCAATTTTCAAGTTATGCTGTGAAGGAAGGTCCACAATTAAGGGCAAAGAATGAAGCCCAGACATCACAAGACAAGTAAAATCTGTCCTGCTTCCTTTCCTCTTTGCCACAACAGCCAGACACAGCTGAGCAATGCCCTGGTAAATCCCTGGCACACATTACCTGGTTGAGGTAGAAATAATCTTCAGGTTGCTTGAGGTGAAATTCCTTACGCTCTTCCTCATTGACTCCAAGTAGCAAATAATAGAAGACATGGTAGTTCCTAAAAGTCAATACATTTCCCTCATTAAAATATGTTTTTTATCTTATTTTATGTATCTCAGATGCTCTCAAACTCTTCCATTGAAGAGAATTCTTTTGGAAAATTGTATTAATCTCTTACCTTTCATCTTTCTCTTGAGAAACCAGACGAGACTTTTCCAGCAGGTATTTCTCAACAACAGCCCTAAGGAGTCACAGAAAGTAAAAAAAAACCATGAGGGCAAAAAGGAAAGACCTCAGAAAACATCAGGCGACAACTGCCAAGAGTTCAAATAATTAGATCTGCACTAAAATATACAAGAGAATAACTTGGTGACTAACTTAAATCTAAAATGGGAATGTCAGTAGGCCCATACTGTGAGTGGAACAGAGAAATCCCTCAGAACATCTTTCTGCAGTGCTTGGGGTTAGTGGAGACAACTGGGGACAGGCAGAGGGAGCAAGGAAAGTGCTGATGGAAACTGTACACAGAAATAAGACACAACATGTTATATGCTGGGAGATTAACAGCTACCTGCCAAGGAGTGCAGAGGCCCCCAAAACACCCCAGGTGTGATCCTCAGTCTAACAAGACAGTGTGTACAGTCAGCCTGGAAGGGAAACCAGCCAGACACCCCTCACAGTGTGCCAGAGCCACCTCCTGATTGAGGATCTGAACTCCTTGATTGGGATACAACAACCAGGGCCAAAGGCTGAGCAGCTTTTTCTTGTGTTGTATTCAAATTGTACCAGGCTCCTGTGACTTGGTCTGAAAAGCTGCCAAATTTGTTCAGAGTAACACTCAAAGCTAATGTGGTACAGAGTTCCCAGACACTGATGTTACAGCAAACATGACAATGGCCCAAAGGAAAGGAAGCACAAAGGGCAGTGAGGGCTCCTGACACTCCACAGTGCAGCAGAACCAGCACAGGTAAGCACAGATTATTCCATGTAAGCAACACAATTTCAATTCATCAAAGTAATAATTCTATAGCTTTCTGTATCTCTGTAACTGGTATTTAAACAGGTTCTTTACAATGCTTCCTCAAATTTATTTCACTTCTCTCCGGGTCCTGTTAAAAACTCAGATCTTCTGTTTTTCAATGCAAAATGGAGTGTTATGAAAAAGCCTTCATTGAGAACGAAGGCAGAGCTGCAGCAGCAAAGTCTTAACCAGTTGTACAGCAAAGCAAGGATCTTATGCATCACCTGGTAATTCCCCAAAGCTCAGTCAGAGAGCCCCAAAGAGCTCAGCAGGGCAGCACTTGATGGCCCCAAAAGCACAGAGACCACCCCAGCCCCCCTCCCACTGTACTTACCCCCTGACAATGCCATTCTCTAAATAGTTGACTTGAATGAACTTCCCAAACCGGCTGGAGTTATTGTTATGTGCTGTTTTTGCATTTCCAAAGGCCTGCAATAAAGCAAAAGGAGTTAATTTTTAATTAAACTAAACGTGTCAACAGACAGCTTTCCAAGCTCTTCTGGTCATTGTCCAGACCTCCAGGAGCTTCCAGTGTAACCCTGGAATACTTTGGAAACAGCAGCACAGGGATACCAAAAAGGCAGCTGAGGAAGCCCCCGTGTTCACCACAAATCTATATATGTTTCTTATTTGCTCCATGCAATAATATTTGAGGGACTGAGGGAAAGCAATAACACATTCAGATATTTTTAAGAGTACAAGACAGGTTATCACAGCTAGAGAGCATGAATCAGCCTCAGTCCCTAACAATTAGGACCTTAGAGAGGATATTCAGCTGGAAGAAGACACAAACAATCATGAAACTGCCTCTCTCATACAAAACCCCCAAACTACACCCTCTTTCCTTCTTTTTTTTTTTTTTAAGAGATACAGAATGTTCAAATCGCGTTTATAAAGTCAGCCCAGGAATCTTCAAAGTTGTGTATTCAAAACACAGGGAAAAGATCAACAGAAACACTTTGGTTTACAGAACCACTCGTTGGGCAGCTGCTCTGCTACACAACACCAGACCATGCAGTTTCATTATGAGGAAAGGGGAAAAACCACAAAATACAAACCCTAATTGTGCATCTCCCAAACTTCTGCCCTGTGATAACACAGAATACCTTCTGCATGAGCCATGCTTAAGAACCATAAAGGTAACTTATTACATCTCAAAATCCAGTCAATTAGTTGTCCTCAACTTTGTCAACTCTTAACTTTGTGTTCCAAGCTCAGGAGCCACACAGGCAGTGCAGCACCCGCAGAAGGAACCCTGTATGAGATGCAATTCTTTGCCAAAACACCCTGCTTGGGGCAGGCTGTCCCCAGCCATTCCTGCCACAGATATTCCCCTTAAAGTCCCAAGCAAGTAAGGCCTCCTTTAGGCAATCCATCCCCCTGATATGGAACATTCAGGGAATGACTGCATGGAAATGCCCCCCTCTTCCTCCACACACACACACACACACACATCCGGAGCAGGGCACGTGTGAGGGCTGCACAGTCACATTATCAGCACACTGAAAGCCTTCCCCTCTCTCTTGGTTTTGGGGCTGCAGCCACCCTGCAGTGGGACTCCTGGATCTCTAATTCCCAAACAGCTTCTCCAAGCTCTCCTACAAACAGGTTTCCACCACCAGCTGCCTCGTGTTCAGAGAACCTGAGACACTTCCTACAAACTGGGAGAACAACCCTAATTCCTCAGGCAACTGTTATTTTTGACCTAAAGGAATAAGCTAAAGGAGCTCTCCCTGTGCAGGGTGACTGCTGTAACTGCAGAAACGATTCTGGAGGTACAGGACCTGTACCCAAAGGTGCTTACACAAGGCTGAAGGGACAGGATTTATATCCAGAGGTGCTTACACAAGGCTGAAGGGACAGAACCTGTACCCAAAGGTGCTTACACAAGGCTGGAGGGACAGAACCTGTATCCAGAGGGGCTTACACAAGGCTGGAGGGACAGGATTTGTATCCAGAGGTGCTCACACAAGGCTGAAGGGACAGGACCTGTATCCAGCATCTCCCAGGTGGCTGAGCCCAGTCTCTGGATTTTCCAAGCCCACACTACCCATGTTACAATGCCATCACCATCCCCAGTCAGATTTTTCAAAGGAAGCACTGACCAGCCATCAGTATCATTTTGGTACTCCCATCCAACAAAGTAGCACCCAGATTTCTTCTCGCAGACCCCCCTTTGCATGCACCTGCATATTAATGTCTGCATAAAATCCAGGTCAGCTCCTCACAGGGACCACACGAGAAGTGCAGGTCCTGTGGCAGGAGCCCAGCAAACTGCCAGCCCTGTGAATGAGCCCCTCTTGCTCTCCAGGACAGTGGCTCCACTCTGGCTCTCTGACAAACTTCCCATTCTGTGCCTTGGGAAATCTGCTGCACTGAACCCTGCCAGGCTGCACAATAATGGACTTGCAAACTGATCCCACAAAAACTTCTCTTTCTAAAGTTTTCTAACCCAAGCCACCAGTTAACCATCAGTTCACTGCTTATATCCAAGAAACCAAACCACACTACAGCTACATTGGCCACAGCCTTTTGTAAGAACTAATTTTTGGCACCATAGAGTTAAGAAACCCCATAACTTGGGCTTCCTGACAAACTTTTCTTAGTGATTACTCATGTAAGCAATGAATACAGTTTAAAACTAAAGGCTCTTATGATCTCATGTGTCTGGTATTTGGCCAAAGCACACAGCAAATTCTTAAAAGCTGATCTAATATTAACAGATTTTAGGAAAGTTTTCATGTACTGAATGGGTTCCTCAGAAGAGCCTTGAACATCTACAACTTTTTAAAGAACATTCCAAGTCGGTTAACATTTTGGGTGGGGAATGGTTGGTTGGGTTTTTTTTGTAAGTTAACTTCAAACTCTAATAACTGTTACCATGTCCTTCAATATACTTTGATGAGTACAAAATAAACTCCAAATATGTGAGGGGACAAGCGACAATTTCAGCTAAAAAAGAAATAATCCTTTATATAACTCAATCCATTCACTGCTTTCCCTTGTGAGTCAATGAGGAAGCACATAAAACAAGAAAAACTAAAACTAAATCACTCCAGTGCACAACACCAGCTTTATAAAAAGAGGGTGAGTCAAAAATAGCAGAGCAAAGGCAGCAGGAATGGCCTATTCCGGGAGGCAGGAAGTCATCCAACCAATCTTCTTACCTTGGAATGCAGGAGGCATAAACTGCAGTCAGACACTCAAAACTCCTACAGCAGTAGCAGATTTCAAAGTATTCAGAAAAGCATCAAACTCTCCTTTGATTTGTTGTCAAAACCCCCTCAAAACCAAGCCACAGGAACACAACTACAAATCTCACTCCTTTCCTCAGAATTGCCAAAATTTGAAAAAGCTCCTGAGGTTTCCATGCAAAGCCCTTGACTCCACGGCAGAGCCACCACCCTTCTGACATGGCAGGGAAGACCCAAATTGCACACCCTGCAAGAGGAAACGACTCCTTTGGAGCTGAACCTGGTTTAACAGGGGTCTTCACGAACTTGCTGTGAAGTGCCCACTCACCCCCAGGGAATTTGCAGTGCTCAGGGTAATTCTGCAATCCCATGTGCTGGGGGATGTCCCAGGAACTGGAGCAATCCCCGTGGTAAGACTTGAAAAAGGACAAGGTGGTTCTTTCCCCCAGGAGTTGGGTGCAGCAGGGAAAAGCAGCAAGATATTTTTACCAAAAAAACCCAACCAGTAACATCCAAGCAAATGGAAAAAGGAAGTTCCATTCCTCCTCTGATTATGATTCTTAAAACAAACACATGCAGATAATCACTCCAAACAACCACTTTCCCTGGAATAGAACTGGCTACACCCACAAAATGCATATGCAGGCTTTGCTGGCAAATACAAATGAAAACCAGAGTTGAAACTCCAATCCATCTTATCCCAAAGCCACCAGCACAACAGGACTGTCATGAAGGGATCAGAGCTGACAGCAAATGGCTTTACTCTGTTTGCCCCAGAGTTGTAAAGCATAAAACTTTCTACAATTACATTTAAAAAGCTTTTTAATATGATGAGTTTTAGAAAATCTCACAGCCCCATCTGATGGTGCTGTCAATAATAACTCTTCTTTAGAAGATCACTTAGTCAATGCTTCCTGTTGGAATTCCATTTTATGTGGGCCTTAATTCTTCCCAAAGAGTGGTTCAGTGTCATTAAGAAAACTTCAAGAACAAATCCAAAACGGGAATAAGCAGTGATTTTCAAAATAATACATGAAAAATTGTGATTCCCCCAGTATCTGTTCCACCTCTCCTCCTCAGCTCCCATTGCAGAGGGAAAGGAACTGTCAGCACACTCGAAGAGGAACTGGAATCCTGTAATAAGCCCAGGATCCTGAGGGCTACAGCTGAGGGCAGACAAGCCAAGGGGAGCTCTGCTGCCAGAAGACAAAGCTCCAACTCCTTCTATTCCCTCCCTCAATTTTCTGCCACTTTACTCAATTAATTGGCTTGAAGAACAACTTCACTTTAGGTTTCCAAAATAAATTCAGACGCTTTGACTGCACACTGTGCATTTTACAGCCAAAACACACAGTTAAGACTTTTTCCCTGATGAAAGGAAAATATTAATTTATTGGAAACTTCTTCAGTGTGTAGAGGAAGGTTTCACTCTCTTGTTTGAGACTCTATAAAATAAACAAAGCTTTGATTCACTATTCCCAATTTGACCCAAGTAATTGTTCCCCAAGGTTTGATTCACTATTCCCAATTTGACCTAAATAATAATGTAACTTCCTTTTTAGCATTTCAATTGCAATTAAATTGAACTTAACAGTCAATACAAGAAGGCAAAACTCCAAGTCAAGGAACTATATTTTAACTACTAGATTTAGAAGAGGATGAAAAACTCAGGAGTATCTTAAAATGGAGCTTCTATTTATCTTCCCACCAGCTTTAAAGAAACTGCTCTTCGCTAGAGATTATCTCCCTTAGCCTGGGGATACAATTAAAAATCCCATAATCTGGAGTTAAAGCAACTGAATGTCTCATGAACTGTTCAAAAGCAGCACAAGGCAGAGCTCTGGGCTGTGCTGGAGCACCACAGTGCCCTGGAAGCAGCCAGCCTTGGACGCCTCCCCTCTAGAAAGCTGCAGACAGTGCCAAAGGTAACCAGAATTACTGGACTTTGCCTCTGCTTGGGAGACCCCCAAAAGGGAACCTCAGACACAGCAGAGATTAAGCAGGAAGCTCTGAGGCTCAGAGCTGACCCATGACCACTTTCCTCTCCCCAGCCCTTGTGACAGCACTTGTGCTGATACCCCATTTAGTCCTTAACTCTGCTGGCTCTGTCATGTCCTTCATTTCCCAGATCTTTGATAAGGTAATATCAAGCAACATTTAATGTCAAATCTCCTTTTCTGGTACAGCCATAACTCCATTCTTCAAAGTCTAGAAATTGTGAACAAGGGGCTAAAATATGAACAAGAGTTTATCTGCAAATCACCCGGAGATTTGAGTACAGAATTAGTCAACACAGAAACAGGATTCAGTAAAAATCCATGTTTCCAAGTTCCCTGATAAAATTATGAATCCACCTCCACAACACCCTCACCACGCTCAAACCCCTGTGCTAGAAGCGGCTGCTTTAACCCCCTGAACTTTTACACAAGGTCAGCCTAGAAAAAGACACATTTTACACCACTAAAATGAGGAAGTTCTGACCCAAAACGCAACCTGTTTCTACATCATGAAGGTTTTTAGTCAAGAGGACATGCTCAGCTTTGATGAGGACTCAGAATAGAACTTCAAAATTAAACAGAGCCCTCTCAAATAGTTTGGGCACACTGCAAAAAATCCCTTGCAAGAAAAATTCCCTGTAGCCCTTCAGTTCCCTTCAGTAAAACCCCAAAGTGAGTCACCACGGATGGATTTAGAAGTGACAGGAGTCTGCAATAAGTTTAACTTCCACAAAGCAATGTAAGCTTTCTGTGCATCCCTCCCAAGGACCAAGATTTGACTTTTTTTTTTAAATAATGACTGGAATTGGGAAACATGGAAGCTTCAGTGCCAGCTGAATCCACTCTGATGTATCCAATCAGGATTTTACTTATGTTCTACACCTAGTGACACTTTTAGGTACACACTGAATTTACATGAACATACATTCAATTCGGAAAGATATTCTAGGATTCAGATATTCCTACATTTTTTTATATTCAGTTGTCATAAACTCTCTTATCTTTTGGGATATTTGGAAGACAGGCTTACACTGAGCCAGCTTGTGACTGACTAACACCCTCAGAGAAGGAGAGCAAGAAATTTCTGAGAATTTCATTTTAGGCACCACAGACTCCAACAGCCACCTTAGAGGCCACTTGGCAAGTGTGCAAGCTAAACCTTCAGTCAGTCATCACATTTCCAGCTAACAAGACTATTTCCTTATGAAAAGCTTTACTAAGTGCTCAGTGGAAGTCTGAAGAAGTTGTGGTTCTTAAGATAACCAGTCCCAGGGTAGGAAATCCCAAGTATCTCTTCGTGAATGTTCTCAGACATACACAACCCCGACCTGTGACTCCAGCAAAGCCAGGACTGTGAGTTTGGAACCATGGACATGTGCATTTCTCACTGGGCACCCCGGGTTTTCCACCTCTGCCTGGTTTGGCACAGCTGTATCCTGTCTGCAGACAAGGATATGAAACAGTTAAATATATCAAAGGCAGAAAGGTCAGCTGATCAAACAGGGCTTTCCACAGTGACCCCTTCCTGTTTTCTGTTTAGAGCTGCAAACTTGAACTCCAGCAACCAACAAGCCTCAATTTTACTTCTCCTTTCAAGCAGCAGAAAGCAAGGCAAAAAAGAACTTACATATATTCCTCATTCTTTACAGAAAAGCCTTTAAAAAAAGCTTACACTTCTTTTCATGAAAGTGTTGTTACATTTGAAACTATTTAAACCTAAAAATTACAATGGCTGTGTTCAAGCTCTTTGCTGTTGAAGATTTTACTAGGGTTGACCATTGCATCCATCCACACTTCCAGAGCTTTTCCCTTTGGAGAATAAAAGGGAGAGGGTGACGCCTAAGAGAGCAGTTTGAGTTTGTCCTGCCATTACTTAATACAAGACCAGCTGTGCCCCCTCCTTCTCACATGTTTAGTTTTGCTTTCTGTTGGCAATGCTGTAATAATTAAAAGCCAAAACAGACTCCCCCTTTCTCCCTAACTAACAATGCAGCAATCTTGTTGTAGAATGGAAATAACTCCCTCAAAAAGCGAGTGCAGAAAAACGCTGCAGGACTTGCTCACACACAAAGGCAGGATCACACCAAGGGGCTGGTGCTTCACTGGAACAACCCTTAGGAAAACATTTGCTTACCACTTCATTCAGATGGAAAACACAGGTAACCTCTGTCCCAGAATTTCAGTATTCAGTGGTGGAAATAAGAGTCACATATAAATTACAAGCAACAGGAAGTCAACTGAACAGCAGGACTAGTTAAGGAAAATCAATTAGAAGCAGTTGGGCCATGCTGCCAAACACCACTGCAGCCCAGTGACATTTAAGCCTATACCAAGTGACAAGCCTAAAACAGTGACATTTTAAGGCCAGTAGGTGACTCAAAGGTAGCACTCAGCAGCAGTATTGGAAGCTTTCAAAGCCCAGTTTCCACAGAAGGCAATCTGAGCAGAACTTTACCTCCAGGACTGGTCCAGCTCCCAGAATGGTTCTCTCCACACCACTCGCGTACCCTTTCTGGCTCAGTGCCGTGAGACAGTGAATTAAGAAGTTTGTGCTTTGGGTTTTCCCAGACCCACTTTCACCTGAAATAACGATGCACTGATTCACGTGTTTTTTGAGCATTGTGTGATAGGCCACGTCGGCAATGGCAAAAATGTGAGGCTCCAACTTGCCCAGCTGATGATTCTCATACATCTTGACGTACTTGGGATTGTAGATGGGCAGGAACTTGAAGGGGTTAATTGCAATCAGGATACTTCCTGCGTAAGTGTAGATCCTGTGCTTGAGGAAGCGGCACTTGAGGTTCTCCAGGAGCGTTGCCTCCGTCAGGTTGGGCAGGTTGCACAGGTCGTCGAAGTCCTCCTGATGCCAGGGCAGAAACCCCCTCTCCACCAAGCGCCGCGCCTCCGTCTCCTTGGACAGCAGCTGCATCTGGACGTACTTGATGGTGCCGTCGGTGTTCCTCTCCTGCAGCAGGAAGTAGTACCCATCCTGCTGGGGGTGCTCGTCCTGAGCGCGCCGAGGCCACAGCAGAACCCTGTGCACTGGAGAATCGTTGACATCAAGCACCCACTCCTCTCCTCCGGATTCCTTCACCTCCACGAGCACATAATGCTTCGAGACATCCAGGTTCAAGATGCTAATCACGTCCTTGATGACATCTGATGATGTGCTGTCCTTGGTTGCTGTCACTTTGCAGCAGGGAGCACTTTCTGTTGAGAGCTGGGGGTAAATCTGAAGGTTATAGGCTGCCTTTGCCTGGCAAACTGCACTGTCAGCATCTTTTAAACTCATTCTGTCCCCAGATGGGCTTCAGTCTTCCAGCCCTGCTTAATATGCAGTGCCCATTGTCTGAAAAAAAAATAAAGAGAAATGAAAATCAGGTGTTAAGAAGTGTGTACAAGAGGTATTAGGTATTTTGGGGAGGATGAAAATACAGTTATTACATAATTCAATTCCTGAAGAACAAATGCACTACCCGTGATATTATTTCAAGCTGCCTGTTTGGAATATCCCATGGAATGGGTAGCTGTGACACTCCCTATCCTCCTTTCCCTATCCTTCCTATTCCCATGCTACCCCTTCCCCCTGTTATGGCAGCACAAGTGTTCACTCAGCCAAAGCAAAATCACCCAGGATAAAAGCCCAAACTAAAACTTCCTTATGTCCCCAGGTTAGTTTTAACCCAGGTGCTTTCCCTGACCTGCTCACTGTCTGGCTACCCAGGCATTCACCCACCCTCCCTCCCACACCAATTCCCCCTTAAAGCTGTACATGCAGAGAGAGGGTTTGTGGTCACTTCCTAGTTCAGCAGTGACAGCTCAGAGCAGCCAAGAGCTGTGGCAGAGGATCAGTGCGTAGGTGCAAGGAGGAAGATGGTTCTGACACCAAGATGCACCTTTTTTGTTCCCTGATTTCCCCCAGCTGGCCTCTGTCCCTGAGGGGTCCAGACCAGGCACAGCATTTACCCCACGGTGCTGGGGGGGAGCAGAGCCCCAGCTGAGCAGAGCAGCCACTGCTGAGCTCCCTCTGACACACCAAAGGGATTTCTCAAACATGCATCACTGGCACAGACAAGAGACTGCTCTTTTCACTCAAGTGAACCACATCCTTGCTGCAGAAAGGCTTGAAGGTGCCTTTTATCTTCCATTTTAGGCAACAAAGTAAAATTAGTCTAGAGGCAACTACTTTTCAGCAGCAAACAAGATCCCAAACAACCCACTTCGTTCACAAGCCTTTACACCCATCTCATCAACTCTTCCTTCACTGTGTTTGGGAACCTCATTCATGACTCTCCAAAAATCATTCACTGTGCTTGTTTCTTACTCCTTTCAGACATCAACTTCAACCTATCAACACCCTCAGAATCAACCTCTTCCTCACTGCCAAGATAAAAGTCTCCAGACTTACTTCCTGCCTGTGCTTTTCTGGTGATTTTTCTCTACCTGCAATTCGGTGCCCCCAGGACTAAGTTTGCTCACATTGCTTTAGCTCAACAGTTTATTTGCTTATCAAGGGGTACTAAAAGGAGAAGGATAATGAAGTACCTCTTTGTTTAAAGTCTGTAAAACTTCATATCCAGAATAGCAGTTCAATTTTTGTTTCAAGAACAAAGTGTTCTAATTATACGCTTACATGCCAAATACATTAAAGAAGGAAAGAAAAAAGAGGAAAGAGGCAGAGAAATGCCAAAGAAGTTACTTTTTGCCACTAAACAACTGCACAGGAACTTGCACAAGGCCACAGAGAGTAATCATTTCAAATTAAAATCAGCAGAGTTGGAGGCATTCAGCTGCCACTTCCACTGCAAGCAATGAATCACTTCACAGAAACATATGACATAGTCGTGCCTCATGAACAGGCTCTGAGTGGGGAGCTTGTTCAAGGGAACTCTGAACACAGAGCTCACAGACGACACTCTTAGAGGAGCTGGGTCATTTTTAGTGGCTACTCATCAAAAGGAAGGCTGAGCAAGCCACAGATGGCAAGACAAACCAAAATCATCTCTGAGCAAATGGTGAGATCCACCCAAGAATGTTTTTTCCCCATTAAATTTCCTTCTTCATTCATGAAGGAGGGCTTATTGCAAGTGCCTGGTCATACAGATGCTGGAGTGGGAGCTCCAAGTCCCCTCTCCATTTCCTGTCATTATCACTGACCAGGAAATAAGTCTGAAGCATCTTTGACATGCAAGTGTTAAACACTCTTAATCTATAAAAGCTCAAACCTTGACATGCAGTAGAATCTACAGCAAACAGCTGCTCACGGGGAAGATCAGTGTGGAGCACAGGCAGAAAAATAGAACAACAGTGACCATTTTCCTCTCAAGTTACTCAGCCAGTTCAAGGGAGACAGCCTTTTGCAGACTTCCTTTTTTCACCCCCCAGCAATTAGTTTCAGACACACAGTCTGGTAAGATAGAGGAAGTCCCCTCAGTAAGCATTTTGGCCAAAACAGCTCCCTAAAAATCGTGGCAGCAGCTTCTTGCCAACACAGAAGAACTGAAGCTCGGTGCTGATCCGTGACTGCACTAACACACATTTCCTAACCTTGCCTCATGGCAGCCACTAAAGCGGGGGACATTGCTCAAGATTTCAGCTTGCACTTTCCAAAGAGGAAACCAGAATGCAGATGTCACTTCTCTGCAAGTGACAAACCAGCAGCAATGTGACAGCTGGGAGGGTCTGCTCAGGTGTGTATGACTGGAAAATCCAAGTCTTTCATCTGAGAATGTCCAGTCATTACAGAGGTTTGAGGAAAACCTGCTGGTCTCCTACTACTTGTGATTTTCTTAGCAAGGATATAGAATTTATTTCAGGGCAATACTGCTCTAAGAGACACAGACCTCTGACTTTCCACTAAACAGTATTTCAAGCCACAAAGTAGAACATAAAAGCAGAAGAGCATTCAGTGAACAGATTGTAAGTTGGTTACCTAATGAGTCCCAGTATTCAACTAAGGACAGGGTATCTTCAAGTAATTGGAGGATTAGTTCCTAGTCAAGTTGGATTCCTGGCATCAAAGTAAACATTTTCATGATGGTTCTAAAAGAAAGAAAAGAGTTACTGATAAAGAATGTATCAGAGATATCAAGAAGGCAGCAAATAATCAAGTTCATTCAATTACATAGGTCAGGGGTACGGGAGCCAAAGAAACAAATGCTAAACAAATTTCAACTCAGTTTACAGACACACAACTTCAAATTTATCCAAGAAACAATCCATATGAGAGGATGGAATGAGAGTTATCCTGAAATAGGTCTGAAAACTGTACAAAGCAATCATTTAAACACAGTGTTCTAATATAACACCACAAGCATGACAGGGAATATAATCCTCAGATAAGCATAAATCAGTATTTCATTAGGCAGCCGTGTCACCCTTGTACTCAGAAGATATGTGACAACACAGCATCTAGGATAAACCCAAAATTCCATCAAGAAGCTGAGATAGAAGCAGCAACAACAACAAAAAATCAGTTAGAAAACACCCTCCTTGCAGCCAAATTCTTCCCAAGCTTTGTCTGTGAGGAGCACACAGAGGAGACTGTTATCAGTGCCAGTCCTTGCACAGGACCTGGAGTTTGGTACAATCACCAGCCGGGAGCACAAAGCCACAACACGAGCCAGAGGCTGGAATTTGAAGCTAAACAAACCCAGGCAAACATAAGACACAAACATCACCAGAAGGTTAAACTGCTCTGCAAAAACTTAACTGACACTGACCACGGGGTCTGGCTGCCAAAGCTCTTTGTGGAGAATCAGCCAGTCTCCAGCTACAAATGTGCCTCTTAATTAGAAAAGTTAATTAGGTACCATCCTCCCATTTATGTCTGAAGAGATGATTCAATTATGCCTTCCAATTTTATGATTTCCAATTATTTAGAGAAACTCTAAGCAGTTGAAGTAATTATTCAGTGTGAGTTGGCTCATCAAGGAAGCACAAGCCTGGACTCAGGTGCAGAGAATACTGGGAGAAAAAGGACAAATACAAGAGAGAAAGTAATAGTGAAACCAAGCCAACCCTGCAGCCCAACCACCAGTGCTGGGTGCTCTCTGTAGGTGGAAATTCTGCACTTACCTCAACTTCTTTCAATACCCTTTCTTACAAAAAAACCCCTTTGCAATGCATGGAGGAAAAAAATCTGTAGCTTTACTTTTTGCTCAGACAATTTTAATAGAAAAACCAAACATTCCAATTCCAGATGGTAATTATGACAACATTTTATAAGGGTTTTCAAGACTCCGTTAAGCCAATTAATTTTTTAATAAGCCAACACTGTTCACGTCATAATACAGAGCTCTAGCAGAGAACTTCGCCCCAGTCAGTGCAAGGGCTCTGTTTAGTTTAAATAAGGCCATATTTTGAAGCCACATATTTAGTCAGTGAATCACAGTGAAGCTAAAAAGGGAAAACTACCATTACAGCAAAATTGGTGAGGATGAACTTCATAATATTCCAGTTCTTCCCACTTTCATGTACATTTCCAGTGCTGCATTCCTTAAACAGAAAGACTCAAACTCCTCCTGTTGTTCACCAAGTAATTTCCAACACAAAAGGAGAAATGGATCACAGGAACTTGACCTCTAATATTCTTAAACACCAGAATTGCCAAGGAGCGTCCCCCAAAGAGGTTGCTCTGTCTGATCAAACTGAAAACACACAGCAATTTCAAAAATATCCAGCTATTACTGATCTGTGATTTCCAAACCAAGTTATTTCCAGCAAAACAGCCTACAGAGATACCTGAAAGCTTCCACAATTAACTGTGCAGGAAGGGTAAAGCAAAGACCTTTGTCCTACCTCACGGCATAAGGACAGAAGGTACTGTTAGTTGAGCATAATTAATTTTAATTTCCTGCCAATATTCCAGGCATTTTTAGATTCCCTGAATATTGCTTAGCATTCCAGTCTCACCTCAATGTTCTTGGTTATAAAAAAATTCCACTTGACTAAACAATTTTAGATCCTTGGTTTTCTTTAAGTCAAAGCTCTTGGCTTTTGGTACTCCAAAAGGAGGAGTTCTGAACAGAACACACAAAATTACAACACGTTTGCAACTCCTCCTTGCAATCAACCCTGGCAGGGAAGTTCCTGCCAAAGGAGAAGCTGCCCTGCACTGCAGGACAAAGGCACAGAAATCACCTGTGGTGCAGGCAGTGCCTTCTCACTCACCTGGTCCCTGGTTTAGAGCCCAACCCACACCCTCCAGCCAGCCCCAGGCACAGAGACCTTCCTCTGAATGACTCCAAAGCACCCCCTCACTTCCTCACAGGGACACCTTCTGGGGCTTTACAGTGACATTAAAGGTGTGTTACACATTACTACCTCAGAAAAGGTGTGAGCTCAGGGTTACACATGTCCATGTGAACCTGAGTAAGGCAGCCCTGTGGAGGAAACAGGAGTGAAGGCAAACCAGCTGAGTGGTTTAGAGGTAAAGAACACAAGCCAAGAGGATCTTGGAGCCCATTCCATCACCTTTTGTAGCTTTCTGAATTTTATCCATAACAGCACTACAGCTGTCAACAAAGGGAAGTAAAAATGTCACTGCTCTAATGCTGCATTGACTGCTGTGAGAAATCTCTGAAAGAAACTTTAGGGTGAACTTTTGTGTGAACAGAACACACACATGTCAAAAATACCTTGAAAAGCCTTTTGATTGTTTAATATCTTTGGTCTTTCATGGAAGAGCAGAGTTTTCTAGAATCTGCATCAAGTTTCATTTGGTAATCAGAGACACGACACAAAAAAGCCTCAATAAAAGCAACTGCACAAGCCATGCTTAAGTCAGCTGATACACCAAGAAAACATGATATAATAGAGGCAAAGCCTCTGAATTTTCATTTTCTGACATAAAAACATTCCTAGTCCTTTCCATCAAAAAAATAAACCCTTATCAGCATCTCAGGCTTTACTTCTCCTTGGTATTAGCATAAACAGGCCTTGTTTTTTTACAAGTGTGATAAACTCCTTCAGCCTCCAAATTCATAAGAAAGTACAGAACCACAAACTTTTTGTTGAATCAGAATTTTTTGCTCTTTCCCTTGGCTGTTGAGACAGCCAATACTGTTGCATTTCCTAGGAATCTTTCCTTTTTAAATGCCTGGGATGTGCAAATCCTGCCCTTTGACCTCACTGGGAAAGGCCATATTTAGCATCAGGAATATTGAGCTGTGAGTCAAACAGTTATTCACACATGGAACTATTCAAGAGGGCTAATGTTTGAATCACTATTGGTCAGAGAACTGTGGCTGTACAAAGCATTACTCTCTAGGTGAACCTCATTTAAATTTTTCATCAGCTGCATTTACTCTTCCTGAATTATTCAGTCCAATAGAAACCCCAAACCTGGGGCTGGGTTTGTGCAAACAGCTGCCCTGTCACTGCAGAACCTGCAACATCCAACTTCTGGAAAAGCTTTTTATTGAGACTAAAGTTCAAGTAGGGGAACAAAAAAACCGAAACAAAACCCCAAACCCCAACCAACTCAAAGTGTACAGTTCTACAAATACAGTTCCTTCACATTACTGCAGAAACTGAAATTTTCAGCTAAAAAGACTACTGATTGAGGAAGTGGCCTCAGATGCACCATCCTGAAAACCACAATACTGGACTTTAAATGCAGACCAGAGAACCTCATCGTGGTTCAAAGACAAAAAACATAATCAAGATGAACTTCTTCCTAAAAAAAAGCCAAAATTAATCTTGAAGCTAATATGAATATGCATGAAAAGCTCCCTAAACTGCTTCCCCTACATTAAATGGATTTGTTCCTGACAAGATCCTGAGTTAAAGACACTGAGGGCTTACTACAACTTGCTGGGTGTGACTCCAACATCCCAAACCAGACTGCAGGGTTAGCTCACACTGTTACTTCAGGGCAAGTACTTCAGCCATGGATTCCAGCTAAGAGGCCTGAAATCAAAGAGTTCCTAATTACCCATGACAAACCCTTATTTGCAAACAGCTCGGCAGACACCCCGATACCAATCCACCTCCAGGAGCAACGTGGGAGGATGCTGATGACATCTCTGAAAGGCTAATTGCATCTGCCAGAGGCCTGAGATCATGGCCAGCCCTTTGCTCCACTGCCACCCCTTTGCACAAGGTGAAATCAAAGAATACTGAGCTCATTTACATCCAAAGTGCTTCTCACTTTTCACAAACGGCACTTGCAAATGAAGGTGGGCGAGAATTTTGCCAAAATACTTACGGAGTAATAGGAAACAAGGATAAAAATGATGCTGGGAAGTCATCTTACATTAGGATCGCACACACCTACATCAGCTGTATGGTCAGGAGAGTCATGACTCAGGGTAGTGCTCTGCTACTTTTAGTCTAGAAACATGTAACAAAGGATGTTCTCAGCTTGCAAAAGTTTTACTTTTCAGGGATTGCAAAATCAAGCTTACCAAAAAGCCAGAGCGCTACCGACACACACACAGCCCGAGGCGTGAATCAATTGGGCAACGATGGTCACCACGATAAAGCACAACCTGGGCACAGCGGCAGCACAAACTGCACAGAGCCGCCCCAAAACAACGCACAGAAACAAAAGAACCCTGAGAGTCTTAACGAAACCTTTGAAAGATGCTGAGATATTCATACGAAAGGTGACAGGCTGCTCATACCGAGAGTCGATAAGAACAAAAAAAGCAGAAGGTCGTGCGGCTGAAAGATGGAAGTACCAGGAGATGGAGACGGGGGGCACCGCTGGGTGCCCCTGGCACCGGCCCGGAACGGAGCCCCGCACAGCCCGGGGAACTGACCCTCATGAACAGACCCCCGGGCACCGAACCCCTCACAGCCCCGGGGAATTGATCCCCCCCAGGACAGTCCCGGGGAATTGATCTCCCCAGGACAGCCCCTGGGAATTGATCCCCCCAGACACACCACCAGAACCGACCCCCGGACACCCCTTGGGAATTGACCCCCCAGACACTGCCTCAGCACCAGCCCCATCACACCAGCAGAACCGACCCTCACACAGCCCTTCAGAACCGACCCACAGCTGTCCCAGATCCCCGCACACCCCTCAGAACCCACCCCCAGACACACACCACCAGAACTCACGCTGAGAACCGACCCACGGCTACCCCTGCCTCGTACCGACCCTCAGACATCCCCTCAGAACCGACCCACGGCTCTCCCCGGCCGGCTCCGAGCCCCGCACACCCCTCAGAACCCACCCCGGGCACCCCCTTCGGAACGGCCCTCTGGACATCCCCTCAGGACTGGCTCCCAGACACACACCACCAGAACCTGCCCTCACACAGCCCTTCAGAACCGAACCACGGCTGTCCCAGATCCCCACACAGCCCTCAGAACCCACCCCCTCAGAGCCCCCCCCGGCACCGCCCCTCACAGACCCTCTCCGCACACACCCTCGCACCGCCCCTCACAGCAGCCCCGGCCGCCGCACAGCCGTGTCCCCTCCGAGGCGGCGGGGCCGGGTGTCCCGTGGGGAAGGAGAGGGCTGCGGCGGGGAGCGATGGGAGGGGAGCGGGCCGGGGGAGCGGCGGGCCCGGTACCTGCGGAGGGAGCGCGGTGAGGGAGCCCGGCCCGGCCCCGCCGCAGGCCCCGCGCGCGCCACTTCCGGGTGCGGGGGGCGGCCGGGGCGCGCCCATTCACTGCCGCGCGCCACCCGCGCATGCGCAGCGCCAAGGGGAAAGGGAGGGTTGAGGCGGTGAGAGGGAGGGCCGCGGGTTCGAGACCCGATGTGTGTGTGTGTGTGTGTGTGTGTGTGTGTGTGTGTGTGTATGTGTGTCTGTGTGCATGTGTGCGTGTGTGTGCGCCTGTCTGTGTGAGTGTGTCTGTGTGACTGTGTGTGTCAGTCTCTGTGCCCGTTTGTCTGTCTGTGTATCTGCTCCTGTGTGTGTGTGCGTCTGTCAGCCTGTGTTCCTGTCTGTCAGTCTCTGTGCCTCTGTCAGTCTGTGTGCCTCTCTGTCTGTCTTTGTGCCTGTCCACCTCTGTGCCTGCCTGTCTGTGTGTCTGTCTGTCAGTCTGTGTGTCTGTCAGTGTCTGTGTGTCTGTCTGCCTCTGTGCCTGCCTGTCTGTCCGTCTGTGTGCCTGCTTGTCTGTCTGTGTCAGTCTGTCTGTGTGCCTGTCCTTCTGTGTGCCTATCTGTTTGTGAGTTTGTGTGCCTGTGTGTCTGTCTGCCTGTGTGCCCATCTGTCTGTGTGCCTGCCTGTCTCCATCTGTGTGTCAGTCTGCTTGCCAGTCTGTGTGTCTGTGTGCCAGTCTGCCTGTCTGTGTGTCAGTCTGAGGCACCAGCAGTGGGCAGATTCCCATCCATCCAAACCCCAACACCCCCGGTGCAATGCTGTGCCATGGCTCGGTGTGTTAGTGCTGGGGTTCGTGGGGTGTTCAGGTTCATGGAATCACAGACTGTTTGGGGTCAGAAGGGACCTCTGGGGATGACCCATCCAACCCCCTGCCCAGGCAGGGCCACCCGGAGCGGGTGACATGGGGACATGTCCAGGTAGGCCTGGGATGTCTCTCCAGGAGGAGACTCGGAATCACAGAATCGACTGAGCTGGAAAAGAGCTCTGAGATCACCGAGTCCAGCCTGGGACCCAACACCACCCTCCCAACCCTGTGCCCTCCCGGGCAGCTCTTCCAGGCTCTGCCACCAGCCTGGGAAGAAGTTCTGCCTCGTGCTGAGGGGACACCTCGTGGTTTAGTTTGTGCCCATTGCTCCTCGTCCTGTCTCTGGGCACCACTGAACGGTCTGGCACCATCCACTGGCACCCCCGGGAGATATCGGTGTGGACTGATATTTGTGTGGATTGGTGGGATATTTGTGTGGACTGATATTTGCATGGATTGGTGGGATATTTGTGTGGATTGATGGGATATTTTTATGGACTGATATTTGTGTGGATTGATGGGATAGTGTGGACAGATATTTGTGTGGGTTGGTGGGATATTTGTGTGGAATATTTGTGTGGATTGGTGGGATATTTGTGTGCATTGATGGGATCCCCTCTCAGTCCCCTCCAGACTGACCAGGCCCAGCTCCTGCAGTGTCTCCTCATCAGGGAGATGCTCCAGCCTCCTCCTCATCCTTGCGGACCCTCCTCTTGCCCCGAGGAGCCCAGAACCGTGGTCCACCAGCTGAACCCCACCAAAGGCGTGAGGAGAGGAGCACATTGTGACTCTCATTAATCCCCTCATTAACCAATCCCCTCATTAACCAATCCCCTCATTAATTAACCCCCGGACCGCAGCACCCCCTCCCGGTCCTCCCCGCCGCCAGGGGGCGCGCTGTGCTCCCCCCGCCCCGCCCCGGACGCGCCGCGCATGCGCGCTGTTCAAAGGCGCTGGCGGCAGAGGCGCCGCAGGGCTGAGGGAGCGATCCTCGGTCCGGCCGTCTCCTCGTATCATACCATGTCCGCACACGGGACAGACCCCGGCACCGCCGCGGCGGGAGGACAGGCGTCAGGAGCGAAGCGGAAAGGTGGCCGTGTGGGCTTGGGGGCCAGGGGGGGATGTGGAGGGAGCCTGGAGTGCGTGAGGGGGTGACTCGGCCCGGCTGAGGTGGGGGATCGGAGCAGGGTGAGGATGGGGTGGATTGGGGCGAGCTGAGGGGGATCGGAGCAGGGTGAGGGGGATCGGAGCAGGGTGAGGGTGGGGGAGGATCGGACCCTGCTGAGGGGTGGAGGGGAATCGGAGCAGGGTGAGGGTGGGGGGATAAGAACCAGGTGAGGGGCTTGATCCGAGCCGGCTGAGCGGTGTAGGGTGATCCGAGCCGGCCAAGGGCGAGGGATCCCAGCGGGCTGAAGAATCCAGGGGTTTGATCCGGTTCGGCTGAGGTTTGCGGGGGCATCCATCCCTCCGGGCCCGGCTGAGCTGTCTTTGCCCCCGTCTCTCCAGCAGGACGAGTCGTGCAGTCTCGTTACCTGCAGTACGACAAGAAAAACGACAAGAAAAATGCCAAGGTACTTGGGGCTGCCGAGGGTCGGGCCGCTCAGCACAGGGGACGGTGATGTGAGGGGCGGCTCGAGGCGTGGCAGCGAGACTGGGCGAAAAAACCCGACTCTCTGGGGTTATGAGGGGGTTGTGATGGGTTACAAGGAGCTTGGGGGTGTGCTCAGGTGGGTTCAGAGCACCAAGTGCCCAGGGATTGTGGCTGTTTGCTGTCAGCATTCAATTTGAAGGTAAGATACATTGCTGATTATGTTCTGCCTTGCCTGTTTCTTGGCTGTCAGGATGCATCAGTGAGTTCCTCTTCATTGTGTGCTGCTCGACCGCCTTCTGGGACTAAACCAAAAGCAGTTCTTTCTCAGAAACGTGCAACCTCTGCTGGTAGGTTTTACCAATGTTTAAAAGTTATTCTTTCATATTTTCAACTGTGGTGGTTTGACCCTGGATAAATGCCTGGTGTCCAGCAAAACTGTTCCAAGGCCTTTCTTCCCACCCTGCTTTCACCTTCCAGAGGGAAGAGGGGAAAAAACCAGCTAGGAATTCATGGCTGGAGATAACAACCACAGAGGAGCTTTGATTAATATCACTGGCAAAGCAGAACTTAGAATAATGCTTAAATTTATTACTAACAGACTAAAAACTAAAGATAAGAAGTAGAAACTGGTTAGAAACACCTTTTTACCACCACCCCTCGGTCTGTCCATGCCCCCCTCCTTCCCCTGACAGTGTGGGGGACAAGGGAATGGAAGGTTTACAGTCAGTTGTTGTTGGGTCAGCCATTCACAGATGTAAGTCCAAGACTTAAGCAGCAGTTCTGTCCCAGGGGGCTTTCCTGGGGGCTGTAAGAGGACTGCTTGCTTCACCACAGTCATCACCATGGTCACAGGGCAATCACAACTCTGAGTCCTTCCCCTGCATTCCCTGGGGTCCCCCCCAAGAGAGAGAATCCTCTGCTCTCTCGTGGGTCATTCCATGGGGTGCAGTCTCTCATGAAAAGCTGCCTATACCTGCTAAGCGTGGGCTTCTCCCTCTGTGGGTCTTGGCTGCAAATCTTTGCAGGACTCTGCTCCACCTTGGGGCCTCCCACAAGGTAACAACTCCTTTCATGCATCCCCCTGCTCTGACAGGGGTGTCTTTGCACCCCGATGGATCCCGTGGGCTTCGAGGGGACAGCTCGTAATCACCATGGTCATCACCACATAGTCAGGGAATAATAACTTTAAGTCCCCTCCCTGATCTGTGGGGTCCCAACCCCTTCTCCTTTTCTCCTTCTGCACTGACCTTGATGTCTGTGTTGTGATGTTAATCCATGGCTGCCCCTTTCCAACTGTGCAACAACTTCTTAAATATATTTTCACTTGGGAGCATAACTTAATGGCTCAAAAGCAGGAAGTTTTCCTTGGAGCTGGCACTCACTGGCTCTGCTCTATAGGATAGAGGGAAACTTCCAGAGGCTTCCAACAGAAACCAATCTTCCTCTTATGAAAAAAAACCTAATCAGAGAAACCCACAACACCAACCTATGAAACTCTTAACAACTCTAAGATGATGATATTTTGTATTACTTTCATTGCTACTAGTTATTGTTTGTACACAAAAGGAATTAAGAAACTTGATGTTTGTTTAAGAGATATGAACTCAGGTGCTGGATCTGGAATTGAGTGTTTGGGTTGTCTCAAGTATCTTTCCTGCCTTCTGCACAAAGTTTTGAACTGTTCTTTTCCTATGCCTTCACCATTACTCTGCTTTTTTAAAATTTATTTAAATTTTCTATTAAACCCAGTGTAAATGACTGAAAATCCCTGTCTGCAAAACAGTCCATTTTTATTTCTTTTGCAAAAAAAATTCTCTGCCATAGCCTTGACTTAAAAATCAGAAGGAAATTATGATATCCCCTTTTCACATCTGAGTTGGGGGTGTTGGACAGTGAAATAATTGAAGATATGTTGTGAACTCCCTTAGATGTGGATAAGTCAGGGAGTAGACAAGTGATGTTTCTAAAGCAGATGTGTGAGTGTTTGTGTAAGGTGTGACAGCACATATGTGATGACCTGTCCTGAAGGGGAGGGGAGCACCTAAGGTTGGTAAGTGCTTGTTGGTTGAGAGGAGTGACAGGTTTGAGGGTCCACAAAACCATCAGCAGGTTTTATTAGCAAACTGCACACTTGCCTTGGAAATTGGTGTTGTAGTCCCTGATTTATCATACAAACACAAGGCAGTGTGGTTTGGATAAAAGGGTAGGGTGAAGGCAAAAGAGAAATTAAAAAGGAAGGGATGAATTGAAGAAAGAGGAAAAGAGAGAAAAAAGGGATCACCAGCCCTCACTCCAGCATTAACCCAGCTGGGGGGATGCTGGTCTTGGTCTCAGCAGTGATCCAGCTGTGACATGTCCAGGATCCTGGGGGGCACGGCCTGGGCTTGGGGGGGGTACCTTTTTATGGACAGGTCTCTGTGTAAATTATTTATCATGCACGGTCTGTTGTTTCAGGCCTTTCTGGAGGTGGCCAGGAGGGATTTAGGAGTCTTTGGTGGTCCCAATCCCACTTTATAATCCATGTTCACTTCCTGCCAATGATTCCTGTGCTTGTGCTGTCCAGTGTTGTGGTTTTTCCTCACAGAAAGGTGCTGTGAAACCCTGTTTCTGCCCTGTCCCTCTGCCTCCCTTCTCCAGCCAATCCTGATCTTTCTCCCTGTGTGTTAATGCCAGCAGTCCTTGGTTATTACCAACAGTTCCTGTCTGTCATTGCTACCAGTCCTTGGCTGGCCCCAAGGTGTTTGAGACATACACAGTCCATTATCTCCTGGGAATGGAGAGCTTGAAGGGTCTCACTTGGGGCCACTGTTTGTAGGGTCACCAGAGAGTGAGCTTTAGTCAGGGTCATTTTCCGTCCTGGATGCAGTTCCAGTTGGTAACTTTGTTTGAGGGCTCAAGAAGATGAAGTTTCCAAGGCTGTTAAACAGCAGGTGCTCCTTAGACAGCACTTGGGCCAGGTGTGGTTCCTCAAGGCCCAGCCCTCAGGAGCATTTCCCAGCTCATGGTGTGGCCTGAGGTGGGGGGATGTGACTAAAGTCAGCTTCTCTGGGCCTCTACTACATGGGGACTTGTGCCCAACCTGCTCTAATTCTATTAGTTTGATAACAGCTTCTCTCTATAGGTCTTGGCCACAGCTTGTTAAACCAGAGTAGCTTTGAGAAAGGTGACTTGCAGTCCACTTTATTGGATGAAGAAAACATTAAGCGACCAGACCTTGACCTTTCAGCTATTAATGGTAAATTTTCATTTATACTCTGTCTCTGGGCTTATTATTTTAATGCACATGCTGAAACTTGGTGGAAAGAAATTGTTGTATTCTTGTATATTCACAAGAGGATTTTGTGAAATAGAGTGAGTGTTATTTAAGCAGAGATACTAAGATCTTTGAGGTTTAAATTCACCTCTCGATCTGTAGTATCTTGTGGGGGCTCTGTTTTCTTTTGTTTAAGATCAAAAGTGAAAGAATAAAGTACGCTCAGATCTTTGTTCCTGTAACAGGTGGGTGTTAGACTGTCAGCTCTTCTGCCAAGTGGATCACATCTGTCTGTTACTGACACTTCCAGCTAAATGCTCATGTGATCCACATCTGCTCCTGAGTATATCAGAGCCAGAAACAGGGCACAGCTCTTCTTTCCTCGTACACAGAATCATTTTGGAATTAGCTCTGCCTTTGAAGAACCTGAGGGGATGTTGACCCACCCTGTAGACCTTGGCAGAAGAGAGCACTAATTTCTTTGTTGTGATACAGATAAACCTGTCCACAGGAAGAATGTTTGTTCAAAATCTGCTGAAGGAGAAAATGCAGAGACAAAGAAAACCGGAGCACTGGTGAGTCTCACTGCTTTCATTTGAAAGAATATTGATCTTGAAATGTGTAAAATGAAGATTTTCTGTTTATCTTTAATCTGGATTACAGCTGAGGTCCTGGGATGGTTTAAAGCCTTCTGGCAGAAGTCAGTTCTGCTGCTGGCAATGTGTGGTTTGTTTATCAGGTGTCTGGACATTGACCAGAGCTTTGCTTCTGTCTCTTGTGGTAAAGAATCTGTTCCAATTATGGCATCTCCTCAGGTGGATTCTTTCTGCATTCCTGTCCTGTTTAGTTCTATCACGTTATCTTTGAGATTTTTCTGACCTTTTTGCTTAGAGAACTGACGTTGATTCTGCCTAATTTGAGGTGCCTTATTTAGGGATCTCATTCAATATAGGACTAAACTTCAAATTCTCTACCAGTATTATGGAAATCTGCTGAAAATGTTATAAAAGGTGGTGGAACAAAGTTACATTTAATGAACATGAGTTCTTTAAAGAACTTTTCTGATTGAACTGACTGTTGTTGGTGATGATTCCAGGCACAAATTGGACTATTGGCCTTTTATTTGGTAATGAATTTGACCCCTGAAAAAGTAATTGCTGAAATACCAAACTTGATGTGATATATTCTTTTGTTTTCTGAAGGAAACTGAATCCAGTGATCCAATGACAGAGCTGGAGTCTGAGACACTGCTTTTAACTTACCTAAGATTAACGGTGAGAGTCAGTCAAGTGTTTGGTGTTTCAGATAGGACATGGAGGAGTTGTTTAATTTCTTACATGCTTCCTGATCCATTAAAGTTAGGGGTTTGTAACTGTATGTGCTTATGGCTGTAAAACTGTATCACTTGCTTTGAAAACTCTTAGACTGAATTCAGTGCCAGTTTATTAAGCTGGTGCTGGTTCTTAGGAATTAGGGGGATGCAGAAGTTTTGGGAAAACTGTGCATGAGTCTGTGTGGGGTTCAAGGCTGCAGTAGGGACTTTGTTCCCTCAGTGCTCTGTGTGTGTATTTACAAAAAGGAGGAGAGGTGGGGAAAAGGGGTTGAGGGGGACTTTAATTCTGATGTTCTGTGCTTATTATTTGAGATCTCCACTGACTGGAGCTCTTTGACTGGGTCTGAGTCTTGCATCTGTTTATTCAGAACATGTTAATTACTTACATGTAGCATTGCTTTAATTGTGAATATTTTTGGATTGTAATAGGCAGCAAAAAATCTTGCCAGGCTGGAGGAAAAAGCAGAAAAAAACTTGATAATGTTGTGTGAAGAAAAGCAGAGACAACAGGAGAAGCTCTGGGAGCTGAAACGTGAAATTCTGCTCAAAGAGAGGGAGCAGAAGCTCCGAGAAACATTAGACAAACAGGTAGGCTCCACTACAACTGAGGCTTCTCTTCCATTGAAACAAGCTCATGTGTGCAGTAGTCCTTTATCCAGAGCAGATTTCTCTGCTAGAGCTGAGATGCCAACCCTTAATGAGAAGTGAACATCTTTTTTTGTCTCCTCTCTCTGTGTTACCCAGCAGTAGCTCTGGCCTGGCTGTGAGAAGACAGGCTTCTAATGAATATTAATATTTGAACAATTAATTTTCAAAACTGAATCTCTTTGCTTTTTAACAAATATGCATTGCAAAAATTAAACAAGGCTTTTGCAGAGCACACTTGTTAACTGCAGTCAAAGCATCCCATATAAAACCTTTGCCTGCTGTGTTGCTGACACCTCTGAGCTCCAGGACCAAAGAAACTGGTACTGGTCTGAGCATTCTGAGGTGCTAAAGGAAACCATGTTAAACAGCATGATAGGATTATTGTACCACAAACGTCTTGAAATCCTCTGCCAGGGAGCATTTCTGAGTGGTGTTTGTTTGGGTTTTTTTAACAAGTTGTTTTTCTGTATTGAGCCAGGTTTGTAATTGCAAAGCACCTGCTTTTGGAGAGGTCTTGGTTCATTGTGTGTCGGTTTCAGATGGAAGTGCTGTCTCCCCTGGTTCCTGTCTGTGAACAGTTTCAAGAGCAATACAAAAGCTTTGCAGCCGCTCTGGATGCCACTAGACATGAGCTACCCATAAAGAACATTCACATAGAAGGAGATAAGCAAACTTACCTTGGTATGAAAGTTTGATTTACCACATATACTTTCAGAAATAGTGGTTTGATGCTAAAAAACCTTCTTGCAGTGTTGTTGCTACATCTGTCTATGACCACTGGAGGAATTTTGTGTGCTCTTAGAGCTTGTGTGGACACTGGGCTGCAGCATTAGTCACATGTTGTGCTGGGTGTATTCTTATCTCTGTTTAAACACTTCACTGCACTTGAACAAGGTTTTTATCTTACAGCAGGGAAGAAATTAACTTTCTAAGCTAGGTCAGTCTTCATACACACCTTCTGTAGCAAATTTCTTTATATTTTAACTGTGTTCATGACATTACTCCTCCTTTCTTGTTCCTACTGTGTGAAGAAGTTGTGGGAGTGCTGTGACCCTTTCCTGTTTCTGTATTGGAGGGATACAGTCACCTGGGTAGTCTTGCTCGTGTTTCTTGTAGAACTGGAGCTTAAATATTATTGTGAGTTGTCTTGAATCAGAGAATGTTCAATAAAACAGTACATGAGTTTTGTCCTGAAGTCTGGACAAAAAGTTACATTTTTAAACTGCTGGTCTGCAAGAAACAATTTACAATAATCTTGCACTTTAAAACAAATGAAAAAGTGTAGTAAAGAATTCAGAATTCTTGTAAGAAGACTTGAAGTGAATAGGTCCCATTTCTTTTAGTTTGGGAATGTTGAAGGAAATGACTGGATAAGTTTCATGGGGGGTACCTACCAACAGCAATACATGTAACTGACCAGAGAATTTGAGGTGTTTAAAACGTGTTTGTTCTCTTGCATTTGTCTTATAAAACTCTGACATACTCTGAATGAGTGCTGGATTAGCAGTTTTAATAGCCTCTTGCTGGTGCTAGTCACAGCAGTGAAAACTAATTTGGCTTTCACAATTTCATGGTGCCTTTGTGAAAGCTGAACAAACATCATCTAGTTTACCTGGCTCCAGCTGGTTGTGTCTTGTGTTAACTGATGGCACTGCATTTTTAATAATACCTTTAACATCTCATCTTGCAGATGAACTGGGAAAGCAGTTAATGATCACACAGGAGCTTCTGACAGAAATCATGCCCAGCCACTCGGAAGACTGTGCAAAAATACTCACGGCACTGACAGAGCTTAAAGAAGTATCTCAGAAAGTGGATAAAGAGCTTAAAAGGTAATGACAAAAACTGGGTGTCAGACTTGTTGGCTAAAATACTCAGAGGGAGATCTGTAGACCTTGCAAGAGTACAGCCAGAACACAGACTGGGGGAGGATTAACTGAGGGTTTGGTGGCACTGAGTTGAATTCTCTTCACAGCAGCCACCTGCCCTTCTGTGCCTGCCCCACCTGCAGTCAGAGCAGGGGGGTTGGCTTTGTTTCAGTTTGTGCATCCCAAGGGAGCTACTTTAGTGTGCCATTGTCTGACACTTTAGCTGAGAATTTCAGTGAGCAGCAACGGACCTGGTAAGTGCAAATATGTAGGAGTGGAGAACTCTGGGAGGCAGCAAAGTGAACTGAAACACTGTCTTAAATAACAACCCTGCAAGTGTATCATCCTTTAGGAGGGAACACAGCAAAGGTTTTTTTCCTCGAGTACTGTGTCAACAAATACAAAGTATCTCTGGGAGGGTGAGGCAGAGCTAAAGCATGACATGTTCTCTCCTTCCTTCGTTGCCCCAGAAGAGATTACAGCTAAAATCTTTGAAGATTGCTAGACCATAAGGCCACTCATCTCCCCCTCCTGCAAACTGCCCCTCCTCTTCCCCGGGTTCTTGCCTTTGGGGAAGAAAATTCACATTTTACTGGTTTTTTCCTCTTCTGATGAGGCCATAGTAGGAGAAAGACATGAATGTCTTTGGGATAAAGCAGGAGTTCCTGTCCTTCAAAGTCACTGATTCAGCTTCCTGTCTTCCAGGAGCTTCACAGAAGTGCAGAACCTGTCGCATGAAGTCACTAAAGAAGTTTGTCTGCATAACCAGAGTGTGTGTGAGGAGCATCACGGACTAGATGTTGTGAAAGGCTGGTATTTCAGCTAAGTTTTTGTATAGTTTTACTGCTGGGTAGGTACTAAAAGTGCCAGTTATGCTTCTGCTTCTTGTGTGAACATAACACATGCCCAGTTTTTTTGTTGTATGGGGATATGAAACCAGCAGCACTGAGAGACCAAGTGGAGTGTTCTGGGTGCTGTCCTGTCAGGACACATCACAGCCCTCTTTTAACATGGATTTCTGCGACAGCTTTTTCATCACCTTCTGCCTTGACAAAACTGAAGTGCAAATAATAAAAAATGTTATTCCTGGCAAATCTGACCTGTGTGGGAAAGCACAGCATGGACCATTGGTCACTGAGGGAACAGCTGCTGCAGCAACTCTGAACTGTCCCATGTTTCTGGATGTGCTTAGAGGAAGAGCTACACGGGTAGCAAGTAATGAGGCTGATACTTGGAAGGAGCCTGGACACTTGTAGTGAGTGAGAAGTTTTGGTAACTTGTTGCCTAATTGCCTTGTAAATAAATTATTGAAATCCTGAATGCTTTTGTATAAACCTGACTCCTCTTTAAGGGTTTTATTCTTTTTAATAAGAAAGACACTTTTTCCACTGCTATGTCACTAGTCTTCGTGTTTGAATATTCTCACTGATTTCCTACAGAAGCTTCTGTTTCTGTCTGGGCTTGCCTAGGGCTGATACTGCACAGTACAGTGATGGACTTGTATGCACTAAGTGGTCCCAGTGGTGAGCCATGAGCACCCAAAGGGTTGGGAATGTGGAGAGAAACCACAAACAAACCTAATTGCTGAGTAAGTGCTGGAGAGGAGCCTGCTGGGCTATGGACATACATGCCCAATCTGGTGTTTCTTCAATGTGATTCCTGTTTTTGGTGCATGGAATGCATTTTTCTCTGGAAGACATGCTGTGTCCTGTGTTTTATAAGCTCTGGAACCTCTTTCTGTGATGGTTTTTCAAAAGCTTTGCTTTGTATTGTGTTCAGAGTGGTATATTTCTGGCCTAAGCTGTGTCTATAAGGCTTTTTGGCTTGCTCAGAATACTCTTGGAGTATTCTCCTTGCACCTCTTCAAGTGCTGTTCAGGCTTTCTTCCTGTGTCACTAAGGATCTAAATAGATTCTTTTCTCCTTTGATTACAAATTAGAAGTCAATTAAGTAACTGGATCAGTAGATGTGCCATGCCCTGGGTGAGAAGCCAGTGTATAACAAACTGTCCAGACCCTCCTTGTACATAGTGGCAGTGTCATGTTTGCAGCAGCAGCTGATCCAGGAGCTGGTGGTGCTGGAGGGACACGATGGATGATCTGCCCGTGGGGGTTCCCCCGTCGGTGCTGCCATTCTCCTCCTGAGCTGTGGCTGCTGCATCGGGGTCAGGAGCAGGAGCTGCATCGCTGGCTTTGGCCACTGGATGGGGAACTTCGCCCAGCAGAGCCATAGCTGCAAATGAGGAGGCTGATTTTGGTGGATCGAGATGTGGGTAGAAAGGCTCTATTTTTTCTAGGTTTGGATTATTGCTGGGCTGTGCTTCCTCACACCTTTAACCTCCTTAAGGTCAGTGTGTCATTCTGAAAGTCAGGAAATCTTAAATATGAGAGGGGAGGGCTGAAATTAAAATCCACGTTTGTAATGTCTTGATTATAATGTCTCTGCACAGACATATTATGTCCTAGGAACTAGGATTGCTTGATGTTTCCTAGGATTTCTTTGCTGTTCTAAAAATACATTTTTCTTTAAGAAATCCTCTTAAATCACTTGACTGAACAGGATAGGTTTTCTACCACCGAGATCCTATTGTGTGTGTATCCCTACACCCAAATAGCACTGAAACAACAGCCAGCCCTGCAGATTCTCCCTGTGCCAGGGAGGGGAACGCTGTGAGATGCCCTGCAAGGCTCTGGGGGGCCGGGCCAGCCGTTCTCTCCCCGTCGGGGCAGTCCCGCAGCTGGAGCCAGCGCAGCCCGTGCCGAACAATGCCGAGCCCGGGCTGAGCGCTCATTGTTTCCCAGCACCGGCCCTGGGAGCGCTCTCTGCCTCGCTCGGAACACTGGGGCAATTCTTTGTGCAAGCGCCACAACAAGTGGTAGCTCGGCCTCTCCGGGAAAGGGTTTTAAGCTACGTTGGACTGAGGCTTTTCCTCCTTGCTTTTTTCTGAATATTGTGAGTGGTTGGGTTTTGGCTCTTTGCAGAAGTGTTTTAGGCTCCTCCACCTTGAAACAGCCCCGGAATCGGATGCTGTCATTGAACACTGTACAAACAACAACAAAGAACTGCAGAATCACTGGAGCAGGAGCTAAACAGATGTGACACCACTTATTTTGTGTTTTCCACTTATTTTCTGACAAGTCACATGCTCTAAATCGGTTGGAATCCTAAACAAATTAAGGGCTCTTTTTTATTTAGGTTATCAATCTTTTTTTTTCTTTTTCCCCCCTAGGATTAATAATGTTCTCCCTTCTGTAACTTGTACCAATGAAGATTTAGGGTGTTTTGGTCTGAACTTGTGCAGTACTTATTACCTATTTATTCATCTTTTAGGCCAGAAGTTCTTCTTGACTAATTGTTAGCATTCATGTATTCTAAGGTACTTTTTTTCTTCTAAAAACTGAAAGCAATTGAGAAACGAGCCAGAGTGGAAGGGGCATCCCAGAAGTAGCAGTATTGTTGTTTAGACAATAAAAAGTTGTCTAAAAAGACATTGGTAAAGCTTTTAAACTGGGTTTGCCCTGCAGACTGCCCTGCCTGGCCCCTGCTGTGACTTGGGGAGCTCTGACCACAGCCCCCTCAGTTCCTGGCCTGTGTTGCCAGGCTGACCACCAGCTCGGGCGGGCTGAGTCGAGGCATTTTGGGCTGTAATTGCTCTTCTCCGGGGTCGAGGTAAAGCAGGATGGCCGTGCCCGGGGTGCCCCGGGAGGCCAGGAGGGCCGGGTGTCCCCTGCCCACACCCCAGCTCTTTGTTCAGAGGGAGCTGGCTCTGTGCTCATCAACAGCACGTCAGCAGCTCATGACCCCAGCAGATGTTTCTGCATTTTAGGCTAATGAGAACTTATTGGATTACTGCAGTCTTCCCTGCCTCGGAGTAAATACCACTTTGTTGGAGATCCGGAAATTCATCCTGAATATGATAAACAAACTGCTGGCTGGCCTGGGAGTGCCAGGACATGAAAAGAGCTCCGGAGCGGCAGAAGATCTAACAGCTCTGAAATGCACCACTGAGCCACACCAATTAAGAACATTTCCAGTGATTATGTGAGCGTTCCTGCTCGGCTCTCAGCAATGATTTGGGGGTCTTTCTTCCGCTGCATTTGTGTGTGGCCTGCAAAGCAAGCACGAGGTTTGCAGGGCAGTCTCAGATGCCTCTTATTTTAAAATAATTCTGTGATAATGTATATACAAGAGGCATTGAGTTTCCTGCTTAAATCCTGAGTTTTCTGTGTCAGGGGAGCAAACACAACTTGCTGGTCAGACATATCTAACCTTTATTTACATGGATAGTGTGGGTTTGGAGATGGCCTGGAGGATATCAAAACTTTGCAGTATCCACTGCATGTGGGAGGTGACTCCACTGCCCAAACTTGCATTTCACCAGTCACAGGTTGAGGTTGAGAAGAAAACTGGGAAATTGTTTCTGCCTAAATGTCTCAATGACATTTCTGATAAACACAGTGCTCTTCCTTCTGAATCAGTGTCTGCCCCTTTGAATGCTTTCTTGGTACTATTTCAGTCACTTTGTCAGGAATTTAAATGTTACATTACTGTGAAAAATCAGACTCTCCTGTTCCACAGACGAATGATAACCATTTTTGAGAGAACTATTTAATAATTACATTCTTAATATCATTATCCTGTTACATGCTACTCAGATTATCTTCTAATTTAAAGCATGCTCCTTAATTATCCTTTCCTTAGAATGTTCTGGAGATACCTGTATTCCTGGGAGGCAGGATCAGGGTGGTTTGCACCCCTCTGGACTGGTGCAGTCTCTGCTGAGCCACCATTCTCAGGGCTGAGAGCTCCCAGGATGTGGCAGAGCCTGGGACATTTGGCTTGCACTTACCAGTTTCTGCATTTGCTGTCTGTGTTTGGCTGTCACAGAAACACAGAGGGAGAACCAACCTGGGAGTTAAAGAATGGGAGTGGCTTTTTGACCAGGAATATAATCCTGTAAAAATTAACGAAGACCTTAGTGTTGTCTGATGGTATGTAGTGACTGAGACAAGTGTTTTTCCTTTGGGGAGGGGGGAAAATGAGTCTGGAAACGGATGACTTATTTTTTATATTTCGCTCAGCTTCTGTAAGCACTCTTGTGCTTACAGGACAAAACAAAACTGACTAACCACTAGCCTTGGGTTTAGTACATCTTTCATGTGCACAATTCATGTATGTTCTCAAAAACTTTAAATAGGTAGGTATTACATTTTATACCTTTAGATCTGATCATCTGTGTGACGAGTTGGTGCCAACACTCCCACTGGGGCAGTTAACAATGGCTAATTATCAATGCTCGGTCCTACTACTTGATTCTTCTGAGTAATCTTACTGATCTGAATTTTACAATTGGAGGAGGGCCAAAAGGATTCAATGCTGAGAGTAGCATTTTTTGTTTGACAAAATCAGATACCTGTCTGATAATTTTCACATTGCACACAGTTTATTTATGAGATAGATGGGGTGTGGAGGGCATCATCTCCTCTGCAGGGTAATGATGAGGTTGTTCAAGTGGTCAGGATGTAAGTTAGGTCCAGTCAGAACCAATAGAGTTGCCTTCACACCTTCTTCTCTAAACCACTGTCCCTCCCTCACCTTTGTGACACCAGGGCAGCTTTCAAGTGCCTGAGATTCCTCAAACTTCCCGAGGAGCAGAATTACGTGTTCCGTAAACGAAATAAAAATCTGAGCTATGCACAGGGGGTGAATATGGCCCATAGATCTGACTGATGAATGGTTTTTATACATAAGCAGTTCTTACAGAACTGCCTTTAAACTCTTAACCAGTACCAGATGTGGCTTGCAGGCGGCTGCTGGAATTCCAACACCTGTTGCATCACACTGAATGGGATTCATTTTGGCAAGCCCAGAAAATTCCATTTCAGTAAGTAAATAGTTTGAAATTATATCTAAAGCCTCCTTTTTTTTTTTTTTTTAAACAGACCAAGCTGATTCCAGCCTTATTTACAGGATTGCACATACTTTCATAATTAGAAGATGGTTTGCAGTCTGTAGAGGCTCTAATTGCCTGAGATTTCTTGTACTCAGTAAATATCAAACAGAAAATCTTCAGTCGAGAAGAAATCTCTCCTTTAAAACAGTTAATGATTCAAAAGGGCTCTATTCCACATAATTTCTAGATGTGATTTTTGAAAAGTAGAAATATTCATGTTTGTTCATTATTCTGAAAATGATGGAACTCCATTTTAGAACTGCACTTTGCTGCATTCATCAATTCAGTGCTGAATCCTGTTGCTTCTTCCAAGTCCTCACCCAGAGCTTTCTCAGGGATGAAATGTGGGTGTTTAGTGGTGATTTTTTTGGTAGATACCCTGTAGGTCTCAACACGAGTCTGCAGTGAGCCATTTGTTGTTTGCTCTAGAAGGTATGGATTAAGTGTTATTTATTTGAAAGCATGATGCTGTTTCACCCCCAACACACCTGATCTCTGCAGGGCTTCTGTCATCATGGCTTGGCTTGGGCAGACATTGTGCATCAGTTCAGGCTGCCACAGCATGGGAACAGCAGAGGGGCTGCCTTTCCATTTGGCCTCCTTTACTCGAAGGATTCCAGTTTGTTTCAGTTTGTCCCAAAAAAAACCCAAAACAAAACCCCAAAAAACCCCAGACAAAAAAACCCAACCCTTAAACATTCCCCCTTTAATGTGCTTTCTAACAAGTCCCTTCTCATAATGCCTCCTTTCCCTGGAAGTGATCCCTGTGGTTCTACAGTCCAATCTTGTCTAATTTGTCACGATGTCTTTTCCTTCTTTTTCTAGGTTTGTTCTGCCTCTCCACAAAAGTAAGACAAGGCTGGTTTAGGATAGATTTAAGGAGGAAAATGTAGCCACATCTAACAGCGTTATCCATTAATGAAGATAATGTGAATTTGTCAAAAACCTACCGAGTTAATGACTTTATTTTAAAGGGAAGACATATTAAAATGAGTGCAAGTTTCAAATAAGATCAAAATTTAGGCACCATTTATTTCTCTCCTCGTTAAGGACTGATCAGCCTTCGAGTCCTGTTGCTGAACTCATCAGGGAATCCTTGTTCCTTTTGATGACTTTGTGCTTTTTAGGATTGACTTGCAGAAAATGTGGTAGCTAGGAATGAAATATGTGGTGGCTGAAATTATTTCAAGAGGGAAAAAAATAACAGCAGCTTTAGCAGCTTGCTCTTTTTCTTGTCAGAAGCCAGGAGGAAGGGACTTTGGGAAACTCTTGGGCTGACTTTTGGACACAAACCTGTATTTTTGCTAAATAAAATGCTGTGGTCCATTCCAGGGATCATTAGAAGAAATGAAACTGATTTCAAATATGGAGCTAACCCAGAAGACAAGATTATAATTTTTTTTTTCTTTTCCTTGTACTTTACCTTAAGCCAGGTGTGTAATATTGGGGGAAACACACTCCCTCCATCGAGGGTTTTCATTTAGTGCTGGGGCAAGAATCCTGCCCTGCTGAAGCTCCCTGGGACCCCTGGCATGCCTGGCTTGTCTCCACCAGGGACTGGAAAAACCATCCCTTGGTGTTTCTGTGCACTGTGAGATCCCATTTGTTGTGTCACCTCCACTCTCTGCTCTTGCTTTGGGGTTGCTTTGCCCCTGTTTTGTGAGCTCAGCTCTGAGAGCTCCCTCTCCTGTGCCGATCCCCCAGGACTGCTGGCCGGGACAGAGGGATGGAGCTGGACAGACCCGGGCCTGGGGCTGGAGCAGGACGGGGCAGCGCCAATGCCGGCCCTGCCTTTTGCCTTGGGGAGCAGCTCCCCGGCTGCAGAGCCTCGGTTACCGGGACCGGACCGAGCCGGGGGTGCCCCGGCATCTTTATAAAGACCCTCGGATTTGGCGTCTGGGGCACCCCGGGGACTCGGCAGCAAAGGCGGCGGTGCCGCAGCAGCCCCGGGGACAAACCGGGATAACGGGGGACAGCCCCGAGACAGCCCGGGAACAGCCCGGGATAACCGGGGACAGCCCCGAGACAGTCCTGGGGACAAACCGGGATAACGGGGGACAGCCCCGAGACAGCCCGGGAACAGCCCGGGATAACCGGGGACAGCCCCGAGATAGCCCGGGGTAACCAGGGACAGCTTGGGATAACCCGGGACAACCGGGAACAACCGGGGACAGCCGAGATAATCGGAAACAGGCCGGGACAACCGGGGACAGCCCGGGATAACCGGGAACAGCCCGGGACAACCGGGGACAGCCCGGGAAAACCGAGGACAACCTGGGACAGCCCGGGATAACCGAGGACAGCCCGGGATGACCGGGACCAGCCCGGGGCCATCCCGCTGTCAGTGCCGGCTGCGGGGCCGTGCCGGGGCACACCTGGGGCCGTGCGGGGCGGGCTCCGCTGCCGGGGGCGGGCGGGGGATCCGCAGACAAAGAGCCGGGGCCGGAGCCGAGCGGGCACCGGGGCCAAGGAGGGGGCGGCCCGGGGGCGGGGACGGGGCGGGGGCGGCGGCCGGAGGCACGGGGAGCCGAGCCGAGCCGAGATAAGGCGAGGCGAGCCGGGGCTGCGGGAGGCTCGGGCTCTGCTCGCCGCGAACAAAAGGGTCCCGCTGCCCCGGGCACACCATGCCCCGCCGCTGCAGCCCCTGCGCGCTGCTGCTCGCCCTGGGCAGCCTGAGCGCCGCGCAGCCCCGGGACCGGCAGTGAGTACCGCGGGGGGCTCGGGCAGCATCCCCGGCGGGGCGGGGGGCGGCACCGCGCTGTCCCCCCGGGGGGGCGCACAAAGCACGGCGAGAGCGGCCAAAGTGCCGCGGCAAAAGCGCTCGGCCAAAGGGAAGGGGACACAAAAGCACAGGAGGAGAAAGGTCCCCGGCAATACCTGCCCGCCCCCGGCTGCTCCGGCGGGCGCTGCGGGGCTTTTATCTGCGGGCAATTATTTGAGGAATCCGGGGGGTTGTGCCGGGGGTGGCTGGAGGTGAGAGCTGGGCGCTCCCGAGCGCCGTGGGGACATTCCGTGGGGGAAATTCAGCCCGGGAGAAACTGCGGGGAAAGTTCCCTGGCTTTCTGAGCGATGGAATCCGCGGCTCCTTGCAGCGCCTTTAGGTTAATTTTCATTAAGGTTTGCTTTGTTCTTTATCCCTCGCTTATTATAGCCCGCCAGCATCGTGAATAGCTGCATTAAGCGAGTGCCGTGGAGAACTTTTCACTTACTTACTAGAAAATATTTCACGTCCTGCCAAGTTTTGGTGTAACCTGACAGAGCTGTTAGTCAAATGTGCTTAAAGGACCTGTCCAGTCACTGTCAGGTTAACTCTTTGACTGCCAAGTTAAATATGTAGTATTCAAATGCCACTTCTGAAGTGCCTTGTAGAGAGGGAGTGATGCTTCAGAGGAGCTCGGCGATGCAGAACAATGTGAGTCCATGTGCTTCACATATGGCCCTGCAGAGCTGCGCCTCTGACAGCTTCAATCCCATCCTTTCATCCTCGGGCACCTGGTCCTCTTTCTCCCCCTGCATCTACATCAGCTATCTCTCTCTTACCAAGACTCTCCAGGCTCAGTAGTAACTTTTTATTGCTATTTATGCTATTTATGACCATTGCGATGAATTTTCAAAGCTGGCAGCCAGAAGGTTTTGAATCTGCAAGTACCCCTGCAATTTAACTCGAATGCCACAGAGTTCTGAACTTCCTTTGGGGGGTAATGGGATCTCCATGGCAATGAGGCCTGCTGAGAGAGAAACATGGGCTTGGAATTTGATAGAAGATGACTTGGGGGCTGTAAAACACCACCATCCTCATCCCAAAGCGATAATTAATCATGAGCTAAAGCGACCTGGCTCGTGGGACTGTAGAAAGGCATGGGCTGGGAAAGTGGGCTCGGAGAGGCATCTGAGGAATTGCCTCGTGTTAAAAAAAATCCTTTTGGGTAGAAAAAAACCCAGAAAGGTGTGTCCTGAAGAGAATATAAATGTGTTGCTTCCAGCCCAATGCATCAAAGAGCCCCGAGCCTGTAATGCTTTCAGCTGACAAGTTCATGGCTCGGTGCCACTGGCAGAGGAGTGGTGCAGATTCCATTCACAAACACTCGGGCTGCAGCTTCGCTGGGAGGTCGCCCGGGGTGGCTTTAAAACCCCGGTGTGTTCCCGCTGAAATAGGGCCTTTTTGCCGGGGTATTTAAACTTGCAGGGTGTAATTGTTGGAGTAAAAAAGTGGGGGTTTGAGCCCAGCCCCGGAGCTGCAGTTCCTGGGCTGTCTCCGTACAAAGTGGAAGCTCAGGTGTGTTGTGTGTGAGTGTGGGGTTTGGAAGTGCTGAGAACAGCTCTGAGAGTCCTTTCTCCTCCTGTAGGTGAAGCTGAGCTGGGAAAAGGAAGCCAGGAAAAATAATTGAGGCAAAAGTGTTAAAAAGATCTAAACTCTTTCAAAACAAAGCATTAGTGGCAAAACTTGAGTAGAGATTCAAGGACCTCCTTATTCTCTCCTGAACTTCAGGGGTTTTATGATTAACTGGTTGTATGTTTAGTTTATTCCATATAATTTAGGATATAATTAGCTCCTTGGGTCTTTAGTTTGTTACATATAAATGAATGTGCTTATCCTATATATGCAATGAACATTGATATTACTGGAATCTGTAAGCACTTGGGCTCTGTTTCTATGTGCATCCTGTGTTCATTTATACTTATTGGATAGAGGTGATGACAAATGTGACCATGTAGGAGCAAACACATCACAGAGTGGTTCCTTCCTTCCCTTTGGCTCTCCATGAAGTGGCCCACAAGTGGAGATGCCACTCTTCCTGCCATGCCTTGACCTGCCCTTGCAATGTTGCTCCCCAGGGGTTATTTGATCGCAGCACCGTCCGTGTTCCGCTCGGGGCTGGAGGAGGCCGTGAGTGTGACCATCTTCAACGCCCTCAAGGAGACCACGGTGCAGATCCAGCTGGTGGTCAAAGGAGAGACCGTGTCCCGGAGCCAGGGGACGGTTCTGGGTAAGGGCCCGTCCTTCTCTCAGCTCGGAAGGACTTTGGAAGTTGAGGAGCCATGGGAGCACATCAGGATCTCTTAATTGCTTTAGGTGGTGATGGAACTGGAGCCAAATTAATATCTAATTAATTGGCTGCTGCTGCAGCACCTCAGTTGGTTGTGTTAATGTGGGTTTGATGTATGTGGTAACAAACAGGCCAAGAATTTTGGAGCACCAAGGCATATGGAGATATTGATATTCAAGGGTTTTATAGTGAATATCATTCCCTTTGAAGCCTGAATGTCTGTCACTGGGGAGCTATATAGGAATAAGTCTATTTTAAAGAAAAATATAAAATCTGCCTCACTATCATCATCATTTACTTCCTTTGTTTAAAATGGGTACTCAGAATACCATCTCCACATCTTCAGGTCTGAGCCTTGCTGAGAGAGGTGGTAATATTTGCTCAGTTGGATGAGTCTTTAAAATCCAAGACAGGCACCTCTGTCCTGTGAGAAAAGACTGAGTGTTTTGATTACAGTCAGCTCAACACTGATTGAATTTGCACTGGTGGGACTCCAGCAGCACCAGTACCACTGCTGGGGGTGGTGTGAGAGCTGAGATGTAGACAAGGCTCAGGCAATCAGGCTCTTTAACCATCCTGTTTTAGCCCTTCTGTGTGTTAAAACTGGGAGTTTTATAAAAGCCATTTCCTTTCCTGGAGCAGATTGTCTCTGGCTGTGTCCTCCCCTTGTTGTCCTTGAGACAGGCTGACAATTGCAGAGTAACTCAAAGGGAGTGATGCTTCCACATGTGGACAGCATATGCTCAAGGCAACTCTTAGGTAGGGCTGGACCCAGCAATCAAAAGAGATCCCACCCCTTGTTTGTTTGGAGAATTATTCAAGTCCCCAAAGAGGCCAAGTTCCTTTTAAGAGCAAAACCCCTCTGGAAGCACAGGCTGCCCTGAGCTGAAACCTCAGCCTCCGTGGGACTCTCCATCCACAGAGCACTTTGCAGTTTACCTTGGGCAAAACCTGTAAATAAATGTGGGGCAAGTTTGTTTTGGAGAACTCTGCTGGGTGCAGCTTGCTCAGCCTGCAGATTATTTGCTGCAGGTGAAATCAAGGTGAGGGTGTGTCAGGGGGCAGCTCCTGGTGGGGGGGTCTCCTTGTGCTCCACTGCAAATGTGCCTTGTCTTGAGAATAATCCCCTCTCTCTCTCATTTCAGATAAAGGAACAATTAAACTGAAGGTGAGTGTCAATTATTTTAGGATGTTGTTGGTGAAAGCACGAGGGGCTTTCCTTCAGCCACATCAGGCATTGCTGAGGGACAAACACGTGTCACATTGTGGTGCACACACTGAGGAGGGAAGAACCTGCACAAGAGGGAGAGGGGAGAGTGGGAAGGACAAACCTTGACCCATCACAGCTCACCTGTCAGGCCCTTGGGCCACTGAAAAAATCAGTGGCTCAACATAAAGTTCTGTGTTTGGGCTGTTTGATAAGAATGGTGTGTAAGTGATGGGGGTTCTTATTTCAAATGCAGGCAAAATTGAGCTGGACTGAAGAACAAACCTTTACAATGTTGGCTCTCTTACCTTGGGGCTGGCTTTGGACTTGTCATCTCTGAGGGGTAAAGAGGGGGGGTGGAACAAAATATTCAATTGTGATCTGCTTCTGGAATTTTATCAGGTTTTCTGTCATTTTTAATCTGAGGTGGTTTTAAGCAGGTTTTATGTCTGTGAGTAACAGGTTGCAAAGGAGCAAACATGTACTTTTTGTTCTGGGGACATTTTTGTGTTGGAAGAGCTGTGTGTTCCCCAGCAGGGCTGATTTCCTCAGGGACTGGAGGATGCATCTGTAGCCCATAGACCAAATATCACTTTGCTTGAGTGACAAAGGGCAGAAGAGAATTTCCCACCATGTTTTTAGCCTGCCTTTGCCTCCCTTGAAGTTTAAATGTCGTAGAAGATGCAGCATGTCCTTCATTTGCTTCATTGCTAACACATAATTACACCAAATGGTGTAAGGGTGGCTGCTCCTGCTCACTGTGGTGTCACTGACATTCCCCAAACCCTCTCAGGCTTTCCCTGTGTCTTCCTCACCTCCTGCTGTTTTCCAGGTGCCTCCAGGGCTCCGTGGGCAGGCACACCTCAAAGTCTGGGGCAACAGGCACCTGGCAGAGGATGGCTACATCTTCCACAACTACACCACGGTCACCATCGACAGCAAAGGGTCCTCGGTGTTCATCCAGACTGACAAGCCTGTCTATAAACCCAAGCAGAAAGGTAAAGTGAGCCTGGGGAACCCCCCAGGTGCCAAACTTTCTCCAGGGGGTGTTTCTAGGATGAGCTGTTCTCTTGGCTAAAAAATATCCTCTTTCCTTTTTAGTGTTGATAAACCTCTTTATGGTGACCTCTGACTTGAGACCAGTCAATGACAGGGTAAAGAAAACTTTTCTTTCATGCTGTAAAGTATGACACAGTACTTGGTAGCCTGTATTTTATTCTAATGTACAGCTGTGCACAATTATCCTTGGCTTTTTTAACCTATTTAGGCTTATTTTGTGATAGCTTGTTGTCTTTGCAATTTAGTTTTTTTCACTTGCTCACGTTGCTATTGAAGGAGAGGCTTTTGGAGGGTTGGAAAACAGGGTGCAAATATGCCAGAGCAGGTGAAGAACTTTTCAGACTTGTACCTTGTTGAGGTAGTCACAGATATGCCAATTATTCCTTTTCCTCTTAGATGTGTGGGTGAGATGAGTGTTTCTCAGGCTACTCTCAGGAAAGATGCTCAAACTCTGTCACTTTGTGTGTCACACTTCGTTTGTGTCAACTCAGCTGTTCATCACAGAGAGCAGAAAAGCAGCTTTGTTTCCTAAAGCCCTTCTGTTGTTTTTTCTTGCAGATTGAAGCTTATGTGGTGGTGAGTACCTGTGTGCTCCTTGGAGCCTGAAGGGGACCTTTGCAAGGCCATTCTGGCCATTCCCAAACAGACCCCATGCCATGATCTCCATCCCCGAGTCTTTAACTGGTGTTTGTGTCTTGCTGTGTTGCTATCACCAACAAATATCCTCCTTTGCTACTTCAGCCTCAGAATCCCTTCCCCATTTTCCAGCCTGAGAGAACTGGGCAGATTCCCTGGTATTTATCAGTGGAACAGTCCCACTCCTGTCCTTGCTGTGCCTGGCAGAGCAGGGCCAGTCTCATCTCTGCACCCAAACACTGTGAGAGGGAAATTCATGGCAAGGAAAGGATGCTCCTGTCTTATGAATGAGAAGTTCCTTCTCTGTCTAGTCTTGATTATTTTTTTTTTTAACCATGGTTTAGCTGTCAGCAAGCAGAAGAATTCACCCTCTTGCTTGCACTGAGCACAGATTTAATGCTGATGAAACCAGTGGGATTAATTTCAGCTGACTTTGTCATCCAGAATTTCTCTTGCTGCTCATACAGCTCCCTTTAGGAATAAAGTGTCTCCAGAGGTCTCTTTGTCCCATGCAAAAGGGGTGTCCTAGAGCAGGTGGAAGATCTGCTTGGTTGCAGAGCTCATAAATCATTTCAGAAAGCAAAGGCCCCTGGTAAAGTGCCTCCAGAACATTTGGGCCATGCATGAGTGACATTTGGGCTGGTAGTGAGGTGTGTCTGTCACAAAAGGAAGCTCTTTGTTGCAAAGTGAGTTGGATGTGTGAGTGGTCCTCATTTTCATGGTGATGTTTCTCCTCCCTGAACCACGTGCAGGACCCTCGGGGGTCTCGGATGATCGAGTGGAGCGACCTGAAGCCCTTTTGTTGTGGTGAGTTTGGTCCCCTTTTCTCCTTGTATTGTTATTTTCCTTTGCTGCTGCCTCCACTGTGCTCAGGAAGCCTTGGCAGTGCCTGCAGGGTGACACAGGTTTCTTTTCCAGGCATTGTCAACATGACTTTCCCTCTGTCTGACCAGCCTGTGTTTGGGGAATGGCTCATCTTTGCTGAAATGCAGGGCCACACCTACAACAAATCTTTTGAAGTGCAGAAATACGGTGAGTTGGCTGCAACCCGAGGGCGTTTGGAAGGACAGGACACTGTGAAATGTTTCCTGTGGAGGAAACACTTGAAATGTCACAGGGGAAAAACTCTTCAGAGCTGTGGGACAGGGACAGGGGTGACTGGGTGGTTTTCCCAGGAAAGTCTTGGTTTGCTGCTGGTGTTGAGTGTCCTCTGCTGGGTGTTGTCCTGCCCTGTGCTCCCCACACTGCCCTCAGGCAGAGACCTGGTCAGTGATGCCATAGGATTTGATGTATTTGTAGATTTTTATATAGCTCTGGAGTTACTCACATCTGAGGCAGCAGCTCCCAGTTCCTGACTTTGTGCCACGTTCCTGGATTTCTGTTTCAGGGGTGGGAGAGCAGCCAGAACTCATGGTTGGGACACACATAGCAGCACTAGAATAACAGGACAAATTGTAGGCAGAGTAAGATAGAAGACCCAGGAGATCCTTGGAGGTGCCCCAGCAGGGCAGTTCTGGGGGTGGGACCAGGGGTAAGGGGTTCCTGGGTTACATTTAACCATTAATTATGGTAATTAAGTAATATTATAAATTTGTAAGACCCCTATACTGGGCACACATCTCTGTGTACTTTATACACTGAAAGCTTTCAGGAAGGAACTTCTGTCTTCTCTACCCAACTAATGTTGTCTCCAAGTTTTTAGGCAACAGGAGCTGTGTGCTCTCCCTGAGGCTGGGCAGGAGGCTCTCCTAGAAAAGGCTCTGCTGTGTTTCTCTCATTGCAGTGTTGCCCAAGTTTGAGCTGCTCATTGAGCCCCCTCGCTACATTCGGGACCTCTCCCTGTGTGAAACAGGGACTGTCCATGCCAGGTAGGAACAGGACCCAGATCCAGCCCCAGGTCTGTGGGTTACTCTGCAGGCCCTGGAGCTTGGCTCCCACCTGCTGCTGAGTGTGCAGGTGATTTCTGAGCATGGCAGAGCCTTTATCACACATTGAAAATAAGCTGGAGACCCTTCTGTGATAATTGTTTCTGTTTTCTAGAGGTGCAGGTGACACGGTCCTTGTCTTCTGAAGGAAGTTCTTCATTGCCTTCTTTCCCTTTCAGATACACATTTGGAAAACCAGTGACAGGGAAGCTGATTGTCAATATGACCATCAATGGTGTGGGGTACTACAGGCACGAGGTGGGACACCCTGTGCTCAAAACCACCCAGGTGAGGCAGACCAAGGGCTCACCTGTGAGCCCTGTTCTTTACCTTGAATCCCACAGCTCTGCTTTCTTCCTGACTGAAGAAAACAAAGGAGTAAATGAAGGAGTTAGCTCCAGTATAAGAAAAAGTATTACTTATTTTTGGCATGGTCTGTTTATGATTTGGGGGGATGAGAATTTATTGGTGTAGTGTTAATCTGCTTTTAGAGCATATGGGGCTGAGGAGGACAGGAGATTGAGAGGGACTGTCATGGAACCAGACTAGGGATAAGGGTGGAAAATGAAAGTGGGTCCCTTTGGCTCCCTTTGTCTTCCTCCCTCCATTTGCATTCCCCTGCCCTCTCTCAGATCGATGGCTCTGCTGCCTTCGAGGTGTGTGTTAAGGACATGATGCCAGCTGATGTCCCGGAGCACTTCCGAGGCACAGTCAACATCTGGGCCACGGTGGTGAGCTCTGATGGCAGCAAACAGGTCACCTTTGATGACTCCACGCCCGTGCAGAAGCAGCTGATTGACATCAAGTACTCCAAGGACACCAGAAAGCAGTTCAAACCTGGCCTGCCTTACAAAGGCAAGGTGAGAGGCAGAGCAGATTCAGGGGTGCCCTGAGGTGATCCTGGGATGTCACACGGTGTCCTGGTGTGGTTCTCCCACCTGTCACCGACTGCAGTGGCTGGCAATGCAAACCTGGTGCTGTCAAATGTCCCCCTGCAGGTGGAGGTCACTTACCCTGATGGAAGCCCTGCTGACAGAGTGACCATCCGCATCAAAGCCGAGCTCACCCCCAAGGACAACGTCTACACCAGTGAGCTGGTGTCAAGGAATGGCCTGGTGGAGTTTGAAATCCCCTCCATCCCCACAGCTGCCCAGTATGTCTGGCTGGAGGTGGGTAAAAGCTCTTTATGGGATTAGCAGGCTTTAATGTAACTAATCTTGTCAAACCTGCACTTTATAAATCAGTGCTACAAACAGGAAATCGGTGCCTTTTTAGCTTCAGCTTCTGGATTTCAACCCAGCAAACCCTTGCTTTGTTTGCTGCTGCCAATGGCACTGCTGTTGATAACCAGGATGAGAAGGTGCTTCTCCAAAAATTTTGGGGGAGTGCTGTTGCTGTGTAAAGTTGGCAAGAAAGGAACAGCTGGGAAGTATAAAATGGGAGAAGGGAAACAGCTTAAAAGAGCACAACTCAGGGTTTCTGTGCATAACATTCACATGTGACTTTTCTTTTTTTAAGACCAAAGTGACAGCCATTGATGGGAAACCCTCTGGGGATCAATATCTGCCCAACTACTTGTCCATCAGCAGCTGGTACTCGCCCAGCAAGTGTCACATCCAGCTCCAGGCACCAGATAAACCTTTCCAGGTATGTTGGCTTCATCTTCCATCCCAATCCGTGCTGCAGCTCTTGGCTAAAGGTACTTTAGTTCTGATGAAACACTTCCATGTGTTTCTGGGACCCTGAACTGCTCCTGTTTGCCCTCCAAGGGGGGAAGGAGCTGCACTTTACCCACCAGGAGCTGTTCAGTGTGGAGAGCTCAGTGTGTGTCGTGGGGACAGGGAGGGAGGATGGGATGGGTGTGGGCACTGCCACCAGCTCAGTTTGTCACCTTTCAGGGTGTACTCTGTGCCCCTCCAGGAGCAGCCAGGTAGGGGTTGTTTGCTGCAAATGACTGGAATGGGTGTAGTGGGAGTGGCTTAATTAATTAAGGCCATTTAGCCCCACTGGAACTTCCAGTTGAAATCTCAACTGGATCTGTTTAGTCTCCCACAGAAGTTGCCTGGTCTTCTTTTGCAGTTTTTGGGGGAGTGTCTCTAAAACTGTAATGCTGCCCTATAAAAGTGGTTGTTGTTTCTCTCCTAGAGGAAAGGTCTGATTTCACCTTGGTTCCTGTTGCACTTTGTTTTCTGAGGGTTGTTTAGGGTTTCTTCTTGTCCAGGAGGGTGTTTGTGGGGAGGGGAAAGGTGGGTTTTGGTATTTCACACTCTTAGATTTCTGTTATCAGGTTGGTTTCAGATTCTTTGTATCCAAATAAGAGCTATTTTTTTTTTTTTAATCTTTGCATTTCATGGAAGTTTAATGGCTAATTAATCTTTTACAAGTTTCCTGAGGTATGGAAAGGGGATTATACTCTGTTAATCTGAACACATTGTTCTTATTATAACCTGATTAGAACTAATTCTTCTGTGGGAAAGCTGAGAGTTGGATGACCAGCTGATGTGGGAACTGTTTCCCTGCATTGCCAGCTCTTACTGGTGTTCCAATTAGCTACATTCATTTTTTAATGAATTGTTTCATCATTTGCACTGGGGAATTCTTAATACTTTGAATATTTCATGTCACGAGGTGCCTCTTGCCCTCCGTGGCATTCTCCCTGTTTAACCATTAGCAGCCCCTTGCAGTCCAATTCTGCCCTTGTGGTTTGTACCCTGGGCACGTTCTGGAAGGAGAACACTTGGGGCTGAAGAGAGAGAGGTTTGCCCAAAGATTTCCATGGGATTCAACATCCAGCCTGGAGAGTTTTAGTTGGGAATTGCCCTGCTTTGAATGGCAGGAGGGGCAGGAGTGGAAGCTGCTGCAGAAATCCTACAGAACTTGAGTGCCAGCTGCTCCTCAGGTGCCAGAAGCACCAAGTTTGTGTTCCTAGGAGAGAGGGATTGTTCCTCAGCCATGCCTGGCCCAGCCCTGATCCCATACCTGGTGGTTGCTCTCTTGGCATTGCTGCTTTTGGGGGGATTTTCCCTTCAGGGTTTTCAGTACTTTGGGAACCCCTCTGGCTTCAGTGCCCAGAGCTGCTCTGGAGCCTTTTGCAGGCAGCAGATGAGCTTCCCCAGAGAAGGAAGAAGATTTCTTCTCATTCATTTCTGTGTTTGACACCTCTCTGAGGGCCAGACTCACAAATTATTATCAAGGCTTGTGTAATTGGAAAGTGTTTTCCCTCGGATCTGTTCCTGGTGATTTCCTGCCACGGTGGTTGGGTTTGGATCAGTGTTTGCCACATGGATGTAATTGCTGTGTGTAATCACAATTAAACTGCAAAGAATGTCAAACACATGTCTCTTCCCACCCCCAACCCATCTCTTTCTGCTTTTGGGGCTGGACTACTGAAGGGTGTCTAAACTTCAACCCATTCTGACAGCTGCTCTGTGCCAAAAGGCTTAACTTCCAGGATTCCAGAGATTCCTTCATTGTTTCATTAATGCACACAACCCCCAGCTCCTTCTCCTGGCCATTTGCAGAACACAGGCCCCTTTTCATGGCCTGTGACAACAGTGCTCATGTCACCCCCTTCTCACTGTAATGTCTGGGAGGAGAGGGGTCACCCCTCCCCTGGCCTGAAACCCACCAGGGTTTCTGTGCTTTATCAACCCAAAGTGTGCTTTGGAACACACCAGACCCTTTGCTCTTCTGTCTCTGGGTGCAGGTGGGAGAGGAGGCTCGGATTGCAGTGAAGTCCACGTGTCCCTGCAACTTCACCCTGCATTACGAGGTGGCATCACGAGGCAACATCGTCCTCTCGGGGCTCCAGCCCAGCAACATCACCCAGCAGAGGAGCAAAAGAGCCACCTTCCCCTCTGAGAAGGGCACTGGCATCACTCACTTCCCAGGAACAGGTAGCTGGCAGCAGAAATGCAGCCTCACCACCCCTGTTTGCAGGGAAAACCAGCCTTTCCAAAAAATTAAGTATCCTCTCTTTGTTTCTCCAATATGATGCTCCTTAGAGGATACAGATAATTTTGTGCAAGAAAATTAGTGCTATCCATTGCACCCATAGTCATCCAGGAAAGAAATTCTCCAAGAGGGAGAGTTTTCTCCAGTCTTCCTGCAGTCTTTTGGTGTTGGGAAAGCTCCAATCTTTGCTTGGCTTGGGCTCAGCAGGGTATCAGGGAAGTGCAGGATGGAGTTGGGACAGTTTAGGCTGGTTGAGCTTAAACTGAGAAGAGGACATGGGATGGACTGAGGGCAGAGGAGGAGATTACACAGTTATCGTGGGGAAAAGGAAGTGTGCACTCCCACTTTGTGCAAGCAGTAACAGAAAGGTGCAAATCTGGGGAGTACCTTTGTCTGGGATGAAGAATGGGGAATTGGGAACATCCAAAGGAAAAGTGTCTATCCCAGTAACCTGTCTGCAGTGGCAACCAGTTTGGGAGTCAGGGAAAGAGTAAAAGGAGTTCCCTCTGTGTCCCCATCTAGGTTGTGTAATCAGTTTGGGAATTTGGGGTGAGTTCCTGCTCTGCAGGATTGTTCTGAGCTGTTGCATTTTCAGCTGCCTGAAGGCCTTGTGGTTGCTCTGCCTTTGGAAGTGTTCAGGGTTGGGTGGGACTTTGGGCAACCTCATCTGGTGAAAGACATCCTTGGCCACAGGGGGTTGGAATTAGGTGATCCTCAAAGGTCTCCAGTAACCCAGACCATTGTGGGGTTCTGTTGAGCTGCTGCAGAGATTCTGTGCTCCATGAACTGCACAGTCCTTTTCCACACTCCTTTGTGCCTTTTCTCCCAGCAGTTCTGCAGCAACAGAGACCCTTTCTTGGTTATTTTCAATGGCTCAATAATTTGTCATGTATTTCCTTGACTTTACGGCTGGAAAAACAGCAGTTGCTCCCCATCCACCTTCTCCATGCTGCTCATTATGTTCAGGGTGCTAATTGCCCATCAGCTTCCACAAAGAGGAGGAAAAGGGAAAAGATTCCCAGTTCCAGGAGGTGTCCAACAGAAACAAGGGAAGAGTCCCAGTCTTGGGTGGGGAGTGTTGGTCTCAGCAGTGGGACGGGGCAGAGGGCAGTGATTTTGCTGAAGCCAAAGGTGTTGTTGCAGCCCCCCCAGGCCCCCCTGCAGCAGAGGTGGAGGTGTGTGTGACCTTCCTGCAGCTCCCTGTGCTGCACTCCATGGCTCCCTGGGGCCGGCTCCTCGTCTACTACGTGCGGGACAACGGCGAGGGGGTCACGGACAGCCTGCAGCTCCCGGTGAACTCCTCCCTGGAGAACCAGGTAGGGGTCCTGGGGAACGGGGTAAGGGCCCTGGAGCACCAGGTAGGGGCCCTAGAGAACCAGGTAAGGGTCCAGGAGAGCCAGGTAGGGGTCCTTGGGAGCCAGGGAGGGGTCCTGGAGAGCCAGGGAGGGGTCCTGGGGAACCGGGTAGGGGTCTTGGAGAGCCAGGTGGGGGCCCTGGGGAGCCAGGTGGGGGTCCTGGAGAACCAAGTAAGCGTCCTGGAGAGCCAGGTAGGTACCCTGGAGCCCGGGGCAGCTGGGGCTGGGGGCTCCTGGCTCCCTGCACCTCCACCTGCCGACAGGACTGCACTCCCTGCTCCTCCCCAGGTTGCTGTGGCGCTCTCAGCAAATGAGACCAGGCCTGGAGATGTCGTGAACATCAAGGTCAGGGCTGCCAAGTCGAGCTGTGTGTGCATTGCCACGGTGGACAAGAGCGTGTACCTGCTGAAGACGGGCTTCCAGCTGACAGCCAGCCAGGTAGGGTGTTTTATCCCAGCACCACCATCCCTGCCCTCCTTGCACAGCCAAGCCCTGCAGCCCAGCACAGCAGGCTCTGCCCTCCCTGCAGGTGTTCCAGGAGCTGGCAGAGTATGATGTGTCAGATGCCTTTGGAGCCCCCAAGGAGGACGGGCACTTCTGGTGGCCGGGGCTGTCCTCGCGCAGGCGCCGCCGCTCCTCGCTCTTCCCCTGGCACTGGGACATCACCAAGGATGCTCGCTTCGCCTTTACAGTAGGAGCACTCAGCCTCCCTCCCCTCTGCTCTCACCTTTGCAGGGTGGTTCCCAGCTCCACAGACCTGTATTTTGCCCACACCAGAGCTGTGTGTCCAGGGAGGACAGTGGGTTTTGAGAACAGAGCCCGCTGTCCCAGTAGAGACACTGGGGGGGACGTGGTTTGACTCTGGCCAGTCTTGATGGCAGGGCCAGTTCCCCTCCTGGGGAAGGAGCTGATGCTGCTGCTCTGGAGAACCAGGCAGGGACCAGAAGGTTCTTCCAGTCAGGGGTGAGCTTGCACATCAGTTCTGCAGCTCCTCTGACAGGAGGGAAGGGGGAATGTGAGTCTTTCCTTGTAGCTTTTTCCCTTTTGGACTATCCCTTGGCAATCATTTAAATGCCTTTCCTGCCCTGCTCCTTCCAGATTCTGTGGCCATCTCCATGAAAGATCAGGAATGTTTTCTTCATGTCCTTGATCAAGTCAAATGCCATGTATTTAAGTAATTATGCTTGCTTGGTGTCCTCCAATAGTTAAACCTGACCAGATTTTAAAAATCTTATTTCTTTCATCTGTGCTGTGTATTTGCATCAACTTTCAAGTTGAGCATTTGAAACAATTTTTTTTTTTTAAGATACTGACACACTAATTCATTTCTTCCTTGCTTTGGATACCAGCAGTGCAGTCCTTTGAGCTGAGAACAGCTACCTGTAGGTTTTAAGACATGTTTCTTTCCATTGGCTTTTTGCTTCCCTTTTGTTTAAAATGGATGTTTCTTCATCTCTTGGAGAAGTTCTGCTGGTTTGCCCCTTCCTTCCCTTGGAGCAGTGGAGCCCACCCCCACTTCAGTGTCTGCTGACATCCCACTGTTCTGCCTTCCCCCACTGCAGGGTGTTATTTCTGTTCCCTGATGGCCTGAAACAAGGACATGCCATGGGAAAAGGCTGTGCTAGAAATGTTCTATATAACCTTTATATCCACTTCTCCTACTTGCTGCTCTGCAGTTCAGACTGGCCTGTAGAACCAGTGTCACAGGTCTAATATGTGATGTGCTTTCCATTTGAAGCAGACAAGAACTTTCTCATGAACCCTCTTCATTTTCATGTCAAGTTTTAAAAAAATCCTCGAGTTTCAGTTGGGATTTCCCCCATAAATGTTGGAATAGGGTTGAGGGATTCTGTTCTATTTTTTTGGTACACATTTAATTCTTTTAATGTCTTTATTTTTTTTTTCTTGCTGGTTTTTGTTTTGTGGTCTTCATTTGTATATCCCAGGAAACTGGCTTGGTGGTGATGACTGACATAGTCAGCCTGAACCACAGGCAGAACGGGGGGATGTACACGGACGAGGCTGTGCCAGCCTTCCAGCCACACACTGGCACCCTGGTGGCCACAATGCACTCCAAAATAGCACCCAGGTAACTTTTATTTTATAATATGTACTGCCTGGGGTACTCTGAGCTGGTTTTTTTCTATGTTCTCAGCTGCTTTCCAGCTCTGTGACCCCAGGTTTAAAGGTGGCGTGGGGAAACTCTTCTGATACCTCAACAGACTTAACGAAACAACTGGCATTGCCTTGTTAAATTGAATTTAATTCTGCAAAAATGTCCTTCTAAGTGATCATTTGGCTCTCTGCCATATGTCAATTCACAGTTTTCTCTGAATTGGTTGCTGTTTCTCAATATTTGAGCTGGTTTCAGAGTCACTCACTGTTTGTTATTCTGGCCATTCAGCTGGGATCAGACTCAATAAAATGGGGGTCTGCAGGAAGAATAAATGCTGAGGATGGGCCTTCCCTTTGCATCCTGAGCCTCCTGGAGGCCTCTCTGGGCAGAGACAATTGGGGGGGTTCATTAACAACAGGATAATGAAGCACTTCAGGTGTGGGAAAACTGACAGGTATTAAAATATCAGAGATCAAGACAATTGCAAAGGAAGAAATGGAGAGGAATGTAAAGTAGTGCCTGTGGTAAGTGCTGTCAGTCAGGCCATGTCCTGGGATATCCTGGGAAGTCACAGGGTTCACCTCCTTTGGTGAAAGGACTTGCATTGTAAACTTAGATTGCATTATTTCTGCTGGATTATCTTATCAAGTTTATCTTGTTCATGCTGGTTTTTACCTTCTTATTTGTGCACACTGGGGTTGTTTGGAAGGACTGGGTGGGTTGTGTTGGGAGGTCACCAGCTCACTTTGGATGAGTCTGAACTGAGCCAGGGCTGGTCCTGTGAGTTGCAGTCGGGTGATAACTCTGATTTATCCCTTAAAACTCTCTTATTAAAAGAATCCATTCTCTTATTTCTTGTTCCAGCAGAGCAGAGAAGAGAAAAAGAACCTTCTTTCCCGAAACCTGGATTTGGCACTGCCTCAATGTCAGGTATGGACAGAGAATTCCCTGATTTATATCCTCTTCAGCTACAGGAAACAAAGTCTGTACAACCTGCTGGAGTTACACTGGCATTTGCTGATGGTTTTTTCTTTATTGTTTTTCTTCATTACCACTTTAATCAATAACCTTTGCAATAGTTCATCTGGTCTTGAAGTGCATCCACGTGCTGCCAGTGGAACCTGCCAGCCTGGGCTACACTGATTTGTAAACTCCCCAGATCCCTCCTCTGTGTCATTTCCCCCCTCATAAATCGTGCCTTCCTCTGGGTACCGTTGGAACTGAAAGAATTCCTGAAGAGATAACTAATCTCTCCCACAGCAGCAGCACACTGAGGATAATTTGAAGCCATTATTAAAAGGCTTCCCCAGGTTTGCAAGTAAACTTCATTCCCAATAAATGACTGTAAATTAAATTTGACAGGGTCTTGGAGCAAGTGTATTCAAATCTGTTCAATTGAGCATGAAATATGCTTTGTGGAAATACACAAAGAATTCCAGAAGTGCCTGTTTGGGCCTCAGCAAGCTGGGGCAGTTAATTATAAGTGGGAGAGTGTGGAATAAAAAGTTGCAGATTGCATTTTCTCCACTCCATTTCATTAGAAACAACTGAGTTGACCATTCCCTAATTTCCACTCTCTTGAACAGGAAGAATTTTTATTATTTTTTTTTTTCTTCTACCATCTATAATTATAAAATACAATCCTCAAAAAAAAAAAAAAAAAAAGAAACAAAAAAAAGAAACAAAAGCCTAATGTCGACTTCCCAAACCAATTCTAAAAATTCCTCGAGCCTGGCTGGAGGGTCTAATGGCTGGAAATGAGTGTGTACTTTGGCCCCCCGCCCAGAAGAGTAAGTGCCCTCATGTGTGAAAATAATGTTAATGCTGCTTATGGGCTGAAATCCCAGTGGAAAGAACATCAGCTGCAACAAATTGTCTGCTTAAAGAGGCTGGAATTGTGCCAGTCCCAGAGCCAGGACACCCTTCTGCTTATCCTGCAGGGCAGGGCAGGTTTGGAGGCTGCACTCAGATGAGCACCCAAACACTGAGGAACAGCCTGTTTAGGAAAATGGAAATAACTTTGACTTTTAAGAAGGTTGGGATTAGATAACAGGAAGAAATTCTTCACTATGAGGATGGGATTGGCACAGAGCAGCTGCCCCATCCCTGGAAGTGTCCAAGGCTGGGTTGGACAGGGGCTGGAGCACCCTGTGCTGGTGGAGGTGTCCCTGCCCATGGCAGGGGTGGCACTGGAGGGGATTTGGGGTCCCTCCCAACCCACCCCATTCCCTGCTCTGGGATAACTCGGTGCTGCAAAGCCAAGTGCATTCCCCAGGCTCTTCAGTGTGGAGTTTGAGCTGGGCAGGCACAAACAAGGCAGTGCCTGGAGCTTGGCTGAGCTTGGCAAGTCCATCAAAGGGCACTGGGACCTCCAGTCCTCCCCAAACCATGGGGTTTAACCCTTTCCCTGCTGTGGCACAAGCACAGAGAGGCACATGAGGTGCTGCCTGGCTCCTGGCAGCTCCAGCAGCTCCAGGCTCAGGGAGAGGTGTAAGAGGAGCCAAATAAAGGGGCTCCAGCAGTGCCTGGAGTGACCAAGGTTGGTGTGGGCAGCAGTTCCTGGGGCTGGGGCAGCTCTGCAGGGCACAGCATTCCACACAGGGAGTCTCCTGGAATGATCCAAGCTGGAAGGAGCCCACAAGGAGCAGGTCATGCTGTCAGCTCTCAGGGCTTCTTCTGAACCCCTTCCTCTCTCATTTTCTGTGTCCCCAGGAGCTCACAGAGCTGGCAGTGAGTGTGCCAGGCTCTGGGTAAAAAATAACTGCAGGGGAAACCCCCTTGGGGTGTCCTCCCAACTGCAGCATCACACTGCCAGCTGAGCCAGGAAACAGCTTGTGTTCCTGGGTTGGAGAAATGTTCTCTGCTCCTGCAAGGCTTTGCAGGAGGGAAATGGTGAACAAAACTGAATTTCTATTATTTCAAGGCATGATTTATGCCATCCTGTTGGGGTATGCACAGGGAAGCTGAACACTCAGAGGTTTGAATTTTAATTACTGGTTTCAATCCTTATTGGAAGAAAATGATGGGTTTGGAAATCTTCTAAGTCAGGCATTCCAAAACCTGACAAACCAAAGTGTTCCTGAGTCAAAACAAGCAGCTGCTGAACTTGATGTCTAGAAAATGTCTCATTTGCCCTTCTGTTCAAGCAGAGCCTGCAGTGTGGAAATGGATACGGGGACAGTGGGTTCCAACAAAAAACCCTCTTTTTCACCAGCTCTTAGATCAGTCGTCATTGGACTGTTTTTATGTAGGACCTCAGTCTGGGATTCTTTCTTTTCATTTTGGGATTTTTTTTATTTTTTTTTTTTTTTTTTGACTTAGTGCAGACATTTGCCTCTCAGAAAATCACCTTATAATGAGGCTGCAAACAAACCTTTAATCCAGCCCAGGTTTGCTTGTCAGACTGTGCTCTTTGCAGAACCAGCAACTTGCTGTTCTGCTTCTTCTCAACCTTCACACTCCCACCTGCTAAAAACACTGATCCTTTCACAAGCAGGCACTGCTTTGTCCTATAAATGTGGTTCTGGGGGAAGTGCCCCAGATGTTGGGCTGGTGTGCAGTCCCTGTGCTGGAGCCACATTGTCCCCCGTTCCCCTGGCAGTGGCACGGAGGGAGAAGCCCAGCTGCGTGTGGAGGTGCCCGACTCCATCACCACGTGGATCACCGAGGCCGTGGCCGTGTCTGAGGACAAGGGCTTGGGCATTGCCAGCCCCACAGAGCTGAAGACCTTCAAGCCTTTCTTCCTCGACTTCACGCTGCCCTACCACGTCATCCGGGGCGAGCAGACCAAGATCCCGCTCACTGTCTACAACTACCTGGCCGTGTGTGTGGAGGTACCAGCCCCCTTGCCCCCTGTCCCCTTTTTCCCCCCCCCTTTTTTTCCCCCCCTTTTTCCCCCCTTTTTTTCCCCCCTTTTTTCCCCCCTTTTTTTCCCCCCTTTTTTTCCCCCCTTTTTTTCCCCCCTTTTTTTCCCCCCGTTTTTTCCCCCCGTTTTTCCCTCCCCCTTTTTCCCTCCCCCTTT
>JAWWEW010000079.1:2820363-2849591 GCA_035583185.1 Anabacerthia variegaticeps | reverse complement strand
CTTCTTTTCCCCCCTCTTCTTTCCCCCTTTCCTCCCTTCCCTTTCCTTCCCCTTCCCCTGCTGGTGCTGATTCACCCCCTGGGCTTCTCAGAGATGCCCAGGACAGAAGGTTAATGTAGGGATAAGCTCAGCACAAGGGGCTTGATAAGATAAATATTGCTTTTCAATACAAATCAAACTCACTGCTTTATTTATCCTTGTGTAGTAGTCTGAAGTGCCTTGCAGCCTTGGGAAATAGAGGGGAAAAGTATAGGAAAAACAAGCAGGAAGCTCATTCTGAATCACAGAGAATTTCCTTCATCATTAGAGAACTGCCAAAAGTAGTTTATTTTATTTTATGTCAAGAAATCCTGTCTCCCCAGCTGTTTTCTCCCCATCTCCCCAGCTCCAGCAGGTCCCCTTGGAAATGCTTGTAGAATTGCTGAGCTGCAGGTGCTGCTCTCAGTCAAGTGCATGAGTGGAAAGCTTGAGGGACAAATAACCTGCCTACTGTGATTTTGGGGAGGTGTTTTAGAGGGGAGGTTCAGGCTTTTCACAAATGGCTTTGCAGGAAATGACATGCCAACACTTTCACAGGTGCACGTGAAGATTTCTGTCCCCAAAGGCATAAAGTTTGTTGGGCATCCTGGGAAGCACCACCTGACAAGGAAGAAGTGCGTTGCCCCCGGGGAAGCCAAACCCACCTCTATCGTTCTGTCCTTCAATGAGCTGGGACTGAGCAACATCACTGGTAGTACAGAACTAAAAACAGCTTGGGGCTTGGAGGACTTTTGCAAGTGTTCCTTTTTATTCCTCTTTCAGCAGAGAATTCCTCTGGCCCTACTAGCCCAGAGGGGGGTTGTTTGTTCCCCTTGCCGCCAGCTTGGCTTTTTAACCTCCTTGGTTGTGGGCACACTCTGTAATGCACAGAGGGGTCTGTACAAAGAGCAGGAGGTTCCCTGGCTATCAGTTCTCCTGCTGTGGTGGTTGGACCTGTTACATTGCCCTGAAGAGATCAGTGGGAGTTTTCAAATGAGAGAATACCAACAAACTTTGTACATCTTTCAATTAATAACCCCACCAAAATGGGGCAACACTGAAAACCAGAGAAGGGTCTCTCTGCTGCCCCATGACTGTCCAAATACTGAATTTAGCTGTGCAATAAGAGCTGTAATTACAAAACACCTAATTAGCTGTATCTAATTCGTTTAGATCTTTCTATCTCAAAATCTCTGCCGCTCTTCCCTTCTGTTTCCCAGCTAAAGCTTTTGCCTATGGTGGGACTAATTGCTGCCAGGAGGGGATGCAGAGCCTCAAGGGTGGCAGACACTCTGAGGACACTGCCCTGGACAAAAGGACCCCCGTGGGAGTGGATTATGTTCGCAGCAGTGTGATTATTGAGGTGAGAAAGCAGGAATTTGTGATAATTCGGGGAAAAAAGCTTGGGCAAATCGGTTTTTAGGCAAGCAAATGGGAATAGGTTTGTAGGAATCCTCAGGGTGATTGATGGCTTGTTCGCACGATTGGAAAGGATGAATTTTAGGGGAGGTTGTACAGAAAGAGCCCCTTTGGTTCTGGGTTTCTGGTGAGTCTCCACTTGCTGAGGAGAAACAGGAATGGAAGTTTTAGGGGATGAACTTGCCCTGTCCATCTAAAAGATGCTGTGGGGCTCTCTGGGGGTGTTGGCCCCTCTCCTGCTAACACAGCAGTGCCCTCACTTCTCTGTAAAGGGCATAAACCACTGTACAGCAGCAGAATATCCCTCCTGTATTTTCTAAGCAAACCTGGAAGCTGTTCCTGCTCATCCAAGCCCTGTGGATTTATGTGTGCATTTGTGTCTTTCTCCAGCCAGAGGGACTGTCCAGAGAATACACCTACAGTGTGTTCTTCTGCCCAAATGGTAAGTTCGTGATTGGAATGGGACGTTCAGTTTGTTGGATTCAGTTGTAAACAGAAACATTTGGCTTCATCTCCATTTAAAAAGAAAAATGAAAGAAATATCTTTGTTTCCATTTCTCTGTGATTGATGAGTTATGGTGTGAAGGAGGAACTTCTGGATAAAGAGTCTTTCTTACCTGGCTGGCTAATTATGAATTTGTTCCCACTGCCCAAGTGATTTCTGGAAATGGCCATTAAATTCCTTTACTTTAGGAAACAGTTTGAGTATTCAGCACTGTGGACAGTAACTGGGACTGTTGTGTGTTTTAAAGTTCAGTTCTGGAATTGGTGTGTCCCTTCTGCCAGAGATTTGGATAGCTCAGACTTGGCTCCAGCAGCCAAACAGAGATGCTTCTGACCACTGGATTTGGGCTGAAAAATCACTTGCAGACTTCCTAAGAAATTCAGCTGAGCAGTTTGAGGTGCCTCTTGTACTGGAAGGATGTAAAAATAAAATATGGGAAGAAACAGCCACGTTTATTTTCCCAGTTTGAGAGAAATTGGAAAAAAACCCTGCCTTAGGAAAGGTCTGTTTGTTTGAATTGCAGTAACCAGCATTTTTGAGGTCTGTAAGCTCAGCTCTGATTCTTACAACATGCCATTATTTTCCTGACTAGAGAAAATCCACATCTCCACCCCTAACAAATACGAGTACCAGTACATGCAGAAGCCTGCCCAGATGACCCACTTTGACATTGCTGTGAAGGCCCACAATGATGCCCACCTGGCCCTGTCCTCTGGCCCCCACGACATGGCAGAGATGACAGAGATTGTGATTGGGGGGCACCAAAACAGCAAAACGTGGATTTCTGTGAGCAAAATGGGCGAGCCCGTGGCCAGCAGGGACACCCCTGGCATCCTCTCCTGGGATGAGTTCCGCACCTTCTGGATCAGCTGGAAAAATGGCATTATCCAGGTACTCAATTCTTCCTTATGAGGGTCTGGAAGTCTCTTTTTAAGCAGAGTCTGAGCACACACGCAGAGCAGGTTTTCCTTAGGTTGGTGTGAAGGTGAAAGCTCCTCTTCTGCTGCTTTTTCTGCCTTAATTCTTGCTCAGAGCCAACCTACTGTTCCCCTTGGTGTGCTCAGCACCTCAGGCTGCAATGCTAAAGGCTTTGAGGGTCGAGCCTGTGGAATTCTCACTCACCTTCCTTGGGTTGCTGTGTGGGTGGGAGAGAGAAAGGTGTTGAGCCCTGCAGAGTGTCCTCTGGTGCCCACAGGGGCAGGGACAGGTGACAGGGTGACTCCAGATGTGGGGGCTCTTGGAACTGCCTGCTTTTCTGTCCCTTGCAGGTTGGCCACGGTACTCGGGTGCTAAACGAGTCTATTATTGTGGAGTGGACAGTCCCCAAACAGCTTGAGGTGAAGTACATTGGCTTTTCCACAGGCTGGGGGTCAATGGGAGAGTTTAAAATTTGGAGAAAAGAAGAGACTGATGAAAATCACAATGAAGCATTTACTCTTGGAGTTCCCCACAACATAATTCCAGGATCAGAAAGAGCTACGGCTTCAATAATAGGTATCATTCTGAGGAGGTGTCACTGGGTATCAAATGTGAGGATACTCCAGCTGTTACTTGAGCAATGCACACCAGATAAGAAAGTCCTGGGCTCTTACTCAGGTTAAGGCTGTTTAATTGGGGGACACACCATTGCTTTGGGTTTCTCTTGTCTTTTGGCTGAACCCTGTGTGAGCTGTCAGGGTTTTGAAGTTGATACTGAGGGCTTGGCAGAGGCAAAGCTCCTGGGGTTTATTTCATGACCATCAGCACCACACACTGGGCAGTGCTCTAGACTAGTCTTAAATTGGGAAGTCATGGATAATCCAGCTCCAAAATGTGGGATCTCTTGAATCCCACAAGAGATCGAAGGGCTGAGATTTAACATCTGAAGGACTTCCCACTTCTGGCACAGTTTCTCTCTCTGTGTAGCCAGGAGATAGCAGGGCAGTCAGGTGGGGTTTAACCTTCAAAGTCAAGCCTAAGCCCCTAACTCTGAGCTCTCCCCCCTTTCTCACACAGGAGATGTGATGGGCCCTACCTTGAACAACCTGGACAACCTGCTGCGCTTGCCCTTTGGCTGTGGGGAGCAGAACATGATCCACTTTGCTCCCAATGTGTTTGTCCTGAAGTACCTGCAGAAAACCAAACAACTCAGTCACGACGTGGAGGTTGAGGCCACTGATTACCTTGTTCAAGGTAAGTCAGGACCCTCAATTTAGAGATGGAGAAAGGCTTGTAAAGCTGGTGTTTCCCTCGTGTCGTGTGCCTTGTGCTGAAGAGCAGCCCAAGGGATGAGGATTCATCATTCCTTGGTGGATAATGTCCCAGGGTAGCAGATTTTGATGGTAAGATGTTTTCCCTTGGTATATATTTCCTCTGTTTCCCTTCAGTAACTCCTGGGTTTGAGGCTTCTTGATTTATCTTTTTCATTTTTTTCCTTAGGTAGCTGATTTTTTATGTTTAAACAGTTTTAAAAAGTCAAGCAATATTCAATTCAGGAAAAAATCTGTGTATTTAGGGTGTTTTTCCTTGTTCCTGGCTTGTTTTTCCAGCACTTGAGCCAGTACGTGGCTCTTCTCTGGACTTTCTTTTCTTACCACTATTTTCTTAGTAACACTTTGCCCAAAATCAAAAATTAGCATCCAAAATAATTACCCTGGAGCCACATAATGAAGGATTTTCAGTGTCCCTTCAGTGTCCTACCTCACTGTGCAGCTCAAAGCAATCCATCTTTCCCTTTTTGCACTGTTTTTCTCAGCATTTGTTTGAGAAGAGCCACATGCAGAATGGTTTCCTAACTAAGAGCACTCCCAGTAAGCATTCAGAGATCATGAAAAGCAAGAAGGGCCCAAAGGGACAAAGCTCTCTTGTGGATGAGTCAGCCAATAGTCATGTCATGAAATCAGAGGTGATGGGATTAGGTGGTTCTCCTGTGAAAATACAAATATAAACTGGAATATGCCAGATATTTGTGCTTTTCAGCAGTGCTGCTTCCCTTGCCTGGCTCCTCTCTTTCCACTTGTGATGTTTTGGGCTTGCTGGGAGCAGGAAGGCAAAGGGAATTTCTTACTACTCCCAGTCAGTGTTTCCTTTGCAACATCATTTGCTTTTGTTTCTCTTTCCTAATCTGCAAACCTTCCAGGTTTTTGGCTCCAAGCTCGGCTTGCTAATTAACCCTTACAGAAGAAATCCTCCAGGGTTTTAAGCTCTTCTGTGTTTACTGGAGCCCTGCCAAGTGTGAGGTTTAGAAGGGGAAAGTCTGTTTGCTCACTCTGGAAAGCTTTTGTGCCTTCCCAAGCCAGAAAACCTCTTCCCTTAGTCATCCATCGTGGAAAGTGCTGATATCCAACAATTCCTGTGTATTCCCTACACTTTTGAAGTGGCCTGAGCTAAACCAGCCAGAATTTTTTCTGTTTCCCCACAATCCCATTCTACAAAAGCAGGTGAACTGGGGAGAACTGGGAAGGTGAACACTCCACAGGGGAAAAGAAACCTGATTTAATGTCACACCTATTGTTTAGAGGAAGAAAAAAATAATAACACAATTCCTTGGGCTCTCTGCCATGTGTGTGCCTGTGCCACAACCCCCAGGCAAAGCTGTGGTTACCACAGGAGCAGCATCAGCCTCCAGGGCTTGGTCCCTCCTGGTCAAACCATTCCAGCTGCATTCCCTGCAAGGCTGGGGAGCAACTGGGAAGTGCAGGAGTCATGGGCAGCCCTTACTCAGGGCCTGGAGGGGTCAGCAAAGAAACTTCACCTCCAGCAATGACAAACTGACCCATTCCCATCAAAATGCCATGTGGTGTGGGATAAAAACCCTGCTCGTGTGGTGGAGGGTTCAGCTCTTGCAGATTTGACACATTTCCTGATCAGAAATACCCATTTGCAGGGCTTGATTCCTAGGGGTGTCCAAGAGCTTTGTCCAAGTGTGTGTTCTGTACTTCTCAAGCTTGGAGTGCTTTATTCGGATGGGCAGCTCATGGTTATAAACAAACACATTGGGAAACAAATCATTTTCCCTGGTGGAAAGAGCATTTTGACTACCTTTCTTAATTTTCAGTTTCACTCCAGAAGAGAGTTCTCATCTTCAGCATTCACCTTGATAATAATGCTGCCTAAAATAAGGCTTAAGGTAGTCCTGGTGGCTTGGAAACCTTCCTGTGCACCAAGTTCACAGCTGTTCTTGTTATGGTACAGGGACATTGAGTTGTCCCAAGCAACAGCTTTGGAGAGAATTGGAATCCAGCTGTGCTGTGGAAGGAAAACCATTTTCATCTGTCTTGTGCAGTCAGTAGAGCAGGAGGAGAGTGGCTGTAAGCTTAAGGAAAAGGTTCTTTCCTCTGATAGTGCATTTTTTGAGGGGAGTATCACAGTTTGAACATTTCTAGTGTCCGAAATGAGGAGCTGCAGCATCCCAGATGTTACCCTGCCCCATCTCTGGATGAGCTGCAGCATCCCAGATGTTTTCCTGCCCCATCTCTGGAGGAGCTGCAGCATCCCAGATGTTACCCTGCCCCATCTCTGGAGGAGCTGCAGCATCCCAGATGTTTTCCTGCCCCATGTCTGGGGGAGCTGCAGTGTAGGACACACAGCTGGCCCTCCCTCCCAGCACAAGAGCCTGCCTGGGGCAGCAGAATCCCTTACACGAGTGCCAGATGTCTGAGTCTTCATTCCCTTGGAATTCCTGGCTTTTGTCTGGGTGAGGACTGTTGGACTGCCCCATTGTTCTGTGCCTTGCAGGCTACCAGAGGCAGCTGACCTACAAGAGGCAGGATGGCTCCTACAGTGCCTTTGGGGAGAGGGATTCCTCGGGCAGCATGTGGTGAGTTGCTCTTTAAACCAGTCTTAGAACAGTGGGAAGTGGTTGCTAAACGGGAAAAATGCACAAGTGCCTGGGAAAGGGGAGGAATTTTCCAGCTCCTCTCGTGGAGAACAGGAGGAATACAAAGACAGTGAGTCCAGGATCTCTCACTGTTCCAAATTGCTGAGTGTTGTTTCTGCCCTGTCGGGGGTGCTGTGGCTGTTTCAGGACTCAGGAGCAGGGAAGGTGGTCACAGCTACTCAGAGGTTGTCCTGGTTTAAGCCCAGCTGCAAATTAAGCCCAACGTGTTCAGCAGCCTTGTCTTCCCCCCCAGCCTGGTGGGATGGGAAGGAAAATCAAAGTAAGATTTGTAGGTTAAGATAAGAACTTGTTGATAATCAAAAATAAAGTCAAAGTACAGCAATAATGGTTAATAATAATAATAATGATGACAGTAAGGAGGGAAGTCACCGTTGCTCACCATGCACTGAGTGATGCCAGACACCCCTTCCCAAGCCCAGGTGGGCTCCTCTTCCAGGTGACTCCCCCAGTTATGCCCTGGACATGAAGTTCAGGCACAGAAGCTCTACCTGAGGTTCACATTTGGAACTGGAGTGGCAATTATGGGGCATTTCAGCACCTCATTCCATTAGGGAATGGAGCTCCACCTGAAGCACCTACAGAGACACGTCCTGTCTCTAGAAGGGACCCCCCCCAAACCCAACTCAAATCTGCCCCAAACCCAACTCAACACCCCCCCCCAAACCCAACTCGAACCCCCACCAAACCCAACTCAAACCCAACTCAAACGCCACCAAACCCAACTGAACAGTCCCCAAAGAAGTCCTTACCCCACGTGGATGAAATGGGGTGGATTTATGCTCTGAGAATAAAGGCAGGACCTTCAGAGTCAGAGTCTGCCCCCCTTGCCCCTCGCAGGGGCAGCTCCTCAGCCTCGTGTTCCTGAGACAGCCAACTTTTCTCCCAGCTCTGGCATGTCCCAGTCCCTGGGTGTCACCCTCGGTGCCAGGAGTGAGTCAGCCCTGGCAGAGTGCCCTGCCAGGCAGGGTTGGGTACCCTCCCATCCTGCAGGGGCTCGTAAAGATACTGACTCACCCTCAACCCTCACACTCCTTGGCAGAGGTTTCCAATTGCAGCAGCACTTCTGGGGCTTTAGGTCGTAATTCTGTGCAGAGCCTGACCCTGGCTCAGGCTTCAGCAATGGATCTGGGCTTCTTTTTAGGGATGGGTTGGTTCTTGCTTTAAAAATATCCATTCTTGACTTAAAAACTTTAATAATTGGGGTGGCAGATGAGCACTATAAAAAAGGACTCTATTTCAGGGCATGCCATAACTATAAATATATAAATTTATAAATATATGCCATAAATATACCTTCATTTATGGTTTTCAACTCAGTTTGTTGCCCCTTACCCCTGTTCTTATCCAGAAGTCTGGGCACTGTTCAGCTGCTTTTGTGGTCCACGAATTTTTGACAACAATATTTAGATTTTCTTTTTTTAATTTAAATTTGTGCTTTCTAAGAGTGTTGTTTCTCCCTCACTGGTGCCTTGTCCTGAATTTGCTTTCTCAGTAAAGATGATAAATTCATGTTTACAGGCTCACAGCTTTTGTGCTCAAGTCCTTTGCCCAGTCTCGTGGGTTTATCTTCATTGACCCCAAAGAACTGACAGCTGCCAAAGACTGGATCATCCAGCACCAGAAAGAGGATGGTTCCTTCCCTGCTATGGGCAGGATACTAAATAAAGACATCCAGGTAAAGATCAGACAGTCAAAATCCTGCAACAGGCCCAGTTTTGAAGTTATTTTCAGTGCATGTGAAGTGACGCAGTTTTGTTTTGCTCCACATGAAATTAGCACTTGAATGGCTGCAAGAACCAGGTAATCTCAGCTAAAAAAGGTCTGTGTGGTGTCCCCACAAAGGATGTCAGGTCTTACAAAACACCTGGGTCACATTCAGAGTGTCCTCAGGCCCTGCCAGGGATGGCTGGTCCTGCCTCCAGCCATGGATGGGTTGGGTTGGGTTGGGTTCCTAAATTCCCCCTTCCTTATGGGCAAAAGGAAAGGAATTGTGTGATGCCTCAGCTCCTCCTCTGGTTTTAACACATTCTTTGTCTTGCTTCGAGAATCTTCTTATCCAGTGTCCTTTCCTTTAGTTTTCACCCAGTTGTTTGCCCTTCCAGGGTGGAATCCATGGCAAGATCTCCCTGACAGCTTATGTGGTTGCATCTCTTCTGGAAACAGGAGTCACTTCAGAGGTAACAAAAACTCAGCTAAAACAGCTCTCACATGTTACAGATCGTAAAAAAAACCCTCTTTATTCTGTTTTTAAACTTCACTTTACTGCTGTTTGCTTTCAAAGGCTCAGTAGGGTGGCAGCATCCAGGTAACAGAGGCTGCTGCAAAGCCTTGGGGTTATTCCAGAGTTAAGGAATCTGCTCTGAAGTTGTCCAAGGTGATCTCCCTCCCCTCCACCATCAGCTCCTGATTATTCCACCAGGGCAAACCTCTTCCCTCCAGCTCCCCCAGAAATGACTGTAAGGAGTGTTTTCTGCCTTGTGGCTTCCAGGTGTGATCTCAGCTCTGCAGATCCTGGGTGCTTGCCTGGAGAGGCTCAGGGAAGCTGGCTCAGTGTAACAGCAGCTTCACTTGGGGATCCAGGGAACTCCTGTGCTCTGGCTTGGCTGCAGAGCCCAAAAAGCTACTGCTGCTGGATTCCAGTGTCTTTGGAGAGCTGCACTCTGCAAGGGCTGGCCTGAGGGCTCTGCAGAACAGGCCTGCTCCTCTCTGCATTGAGGCAGAACAGGAGCACTAGAGAATATGCAGGAATGTGCAATTCCACTGCATGGATTCTGGAGTAGGAATAAACCCCCCAAAACTTCCAGTGCCACTGGTGTTTTAGAGATTCCTTCTTGAAACTCGTGGTAAAACCCAGCGTTCCTGCCTGCTGTAGTTTTGCCTGCAAGCAGTTCCACTAGGATGGAGATGCTCAGTCAGGACCATAATTAAACCTTCCCACTAATTATGACTGGGAAAGTGCCCCCTGAGGAAATCAGGGATGCAGTTCTTCCCTTGTTCTCCAGCAGCCCAGGGACAGAGGGTGGTGGCAAAGGAGGTGTGTACAGGTAGGATGAAAGGAGGAGCTGCAGTGAATGTTGCAGCATCTCTTGGAGATCTGCACTCAGACAAAGGGATTGTCCACTGAGGCACAACCCTGGTTGTTTGGGGAGGTGTTGAAACAGCCCCTGCAAACCACAGGGTGTGTTCAGAGCTCTGAGAACCCCAGCACTCCTGATGTGGAGCCTGAAGACAGCCCATGCTGCTGCTGCAGGCAGGTGCCCCCTGCTCTAGTGGGGCTAGAAGGGTTTCAAGCTTATTAAAGACTTGGAAAATGCCCCAGTGCTCCCAGAGGAACTTCCCCCTGCCCTCCAGTGTCCCCCGGGGCAGTGATGTGATGCTCTCTCTGGGCTGCTGTGTCAAAGCAGCCCCAGCATTCCTGCTTGCATTTTCTGTGGGTCTAATGGTTTTCCTCGAGGCGGTTTGTGAGTGTTCCTAATGATCTGAGCTCGGAAATGAGGAAGGGGAAGGTTAGTGCCACAGGGAAATCAAAGGAAACCAAATTACATCAAGTCCAATTAAATTGTTTCTATAAATTATCAGAGCCACGTTCCTGCAGGGTGAGGTCATTGAGGGAGTTAATAAAACATGTTTGTTGGCTGCAGGGACCCCTGGGAACCTTGGCCTTTATTATCCTCTGGCGTCTGCCAGACGCTCTGCAGTGTCAGGAGCACAATCCACCCTACAGCAGAGAGCTGGCCTGGGCTCTCTTCCTCCTCTGCCTGGGCTCTCTTCCTCCTCTCCCTGGGCTCTCTTCCTCCTCTCCCTGGGCTCTCTTCTTCCTCTCCCTGGGCTCTCTTCTTCCTCTCCCTGGGCTCTCTTCCTCTGCCTGGCAGGGCCATGGAGCTCCTGCAGCTTCAGGAGGGACAAAGGGCATCTCAGTGTTAGTCTGGAGGGTCCCTGCTCTGCTGTTTGCTTCTTTTCTTGAATCTGTGGTGCATGGCTAAGGGGAAGTGTCAGTGCCATCTGCAGAGAGCAAAATGCATCTTTCCTGGTTTATTGTGGGGGTTTTTTTGGTGTTTGGTTGGGGTTTTTTTGGTTTATTTTTGTTTGGTTTTAATGGGCACGATGGGTAGTAAAGTGATTCTAACTCCCGAGGCAGAGAGGCTGTGGTAACATGTCTGGGCTCCTTTCCCCCTGAATACAGGAAGAAAAAAGAGCTGTTGACAAAGCCAAACACTTCTTGGAGTCGAAGCTGTACTCGGCAGAGGATCCCTACACCACTGCCCTGAGTGCCTACGCCCTGACCCTGCTGCACAGCCCCTCGGCCCCGGCCACGCTGCGCAGGATGAACAGCATGGCCATCACCCAGGGTATGGAGCTCCTGGGCCAGCCCTGCACCCTCAGCCCTCTTGCAGGAGCAAACAAACACAGCTTGAATAGGGTTCTTCCCCCAGAGGGCACTGACCAGGCTCCCCAGGGCTGTGGGCACAGTCCCAAGGCTGCCAGAGCTCCAGGAGGGTTTGGCTGATGCTCTGGGAGACAGGGGGTGACTCTTGGGGTGTCTGTGCAGGGCTGGGTGATTCTTGTGGGTCCCTTCCAACTCTGCACATTCTGTGGATGCTCTGCTGGAGCTCCTGGAGAGGATGGAGCCCCTGAGATGGTTCCTCACAGCAGTTTCACTTTGTACTGGGACCTCAGTGCCCAGGGCAGACATGGGTAGCAGAAGCTCCTCTGTGCCTCTCCTGTAACTGTTCCTGTTCCCAGGGGGTTTATTTGAATCCAAAAATCACCCAATTTGTTGCATTGAATTGTCTGTAATTCAAAGGAAGCCTCTTGCCCGGGGACTGCTCATCCAGCAGTTCAGGGCATGGATGGAGCCAGTTCCAGAGTGGAATGTGACTCTTGCCACCCCCAGAGGCTCAGCTGAGCTCCTGCTCTGAGAACAAACCTGTTCCACTGTCCCCTTTCCAGATGGCTTTACACACTGGAGCCTCACAGGAACTCTGGTTACTGATGAAGATACTTTCATGGGATTCAATGATGGACTCTCTCAATCAGGTACTGCAGAGACAGAGATAAAGCAAAGGGCTGCAGCCCCAACCCACTGGCTGCCTGAGTGTTATTGAATTGCTCTTGTAGGAGAGGGTATTCTGGAATGGCCAGGCTGTCAGGGCAGGGCCAGGTGAAAGGAGAGCTCACAAGAAGCGGGTCATGTTCTGCTGAAAGAACAAATGGGACAGAGCAGCACATGGGCCAGAGAGAAGGGGCTTTCCAGCCCCAGCTGTCCTGCCAGGCTTCACTCCACTTTCACAAAGGCAGAAGAGTGAGAGCCACATGGGATTCCATCAGGGAGGAATCATTTGAAGTGGAAATCTGACAGAAGTCAAATACATTTAATTTCAGAGCTATTTACCTTTGTATTTTCAAATGCACCCAAGGGTTGTATCAGCAGCCACTGACACTTCAGCTGGCAAAGCCACAGCACAGTTGGATGATGCTGTCATTTCCAAGGCACTTAAACACTCTGGGTATGATGTAGGGGCAGCAAAGCTCAGGAGGGACGTGGCTGGATATTGGATGGAACTCTCAGGACAGGGATACAGGAGGGGCAGCAGCAAAGTAGAACTGGAGTGGGAGGTCAGTTCCTTGTGGGATACAATGAAGGGGAAGGAAGGCATGGAGGGAAGCTCCTGCTGGAAACAGATACACCTTTGGGAGGGGATGCACCTTGGGGTGTTTTTACTTCCTGTGTTTACTTCTACAGACTTAATTTTATGTTTTATTTTTATGTCATGAATGTTCATAGAACTACCTCTAGATCTGTATAGATTCTCACTTCTAGGTGATTCCATGATTTTTCTTTAATCCCTCCCCTTTCAGTTGTTTCTGCAGAGGTGGAAATGACATCCTATGCCCTTCTGACATACACACTCCTGGGAGACGTGGCCTCTGCCCTCCCCGTGGTCAAATGGCTGTCCCAGCAAAGGAATGCCCTGGGAGGATTCTCCTCTACTCAGGTGGGCTGCTCTGGAACTACAGGTAGCTTTGCTGCACTATCAGTTGGCTCAGGAATGCAGAGTTTCCACCCAGAGCCCAGACACAAATTGTTTGTGTTCTGGGAAGAAGAAAAACTTTCCCAGACTGGCAATTTGGAAGGAACCCAGACTTAGTCCTTAGAGCTGCCTTTTGACAGGCAAAGGGAGCCAAACCTGGCATTTCTTTTGCCATGTGCTTTGAGGAAGGTTCTGCTGGTGACTGTAGAGCACAGTTGTGCTCCTGTGTGTCCTTCACTGTTCTGACCTCTCCCTCTCCTGACCCCCAGGACACCTGTGTGGCCCTGCAGGCTCTGGCTGAATATGCCATCCTCTCTTATGTTGGAGGAGTCAACCTGACCATTTCCTTGGCTTCTACTAATCTGGACTACCAGGAGACATTTGAGCTTAACAAGATGAATAAAAAAGTCCTCCAGACTGCAGTGGTAGGTGGTTTTGTATTTGTGTGGCCAGATTTTTTAAAGCAATCCTTGTGAGCTGGGTTTGAATGAGGACTTGGATCAGGAATGGTGAAAGCACAAGTTAAACCCAGAGGTCTGGGGACTTTCTGGGGGTTTATGGCTGGCTTGTGCTATGAAGGAGGCAGCACTCAAAATTAAAGGCATTTTTCACCCTAACTAATGCCTGAGGCTTATTTTGTGCTGCTGCTTTTTTTCTGCCATTGTAAAAGCAGAAAAGACTGAGCCACATTCACTTCACTCCTGCAGTCTCCTTTATAACCACACTGATATTTGTCCAAAGCTAAACTGACATTCCTTCCCATTCTGTGTCTGAACTGTGGATTCTCCCCAGATCCCCAGCATTCCCACGGGGCTGTTTGTGAGTGCCAAAGGAGAAGGCTGCTGTCTGATGCAGGTAAGGCTGCCCTGGGCTTGTGGAAAGGGTGGGAGCAGAGGGTCTCTGAGCTCACAGTCACTTCTGCAACCCCAGTTTGCTACGAGGAGGGAGTCATATCTGGAATTCCACTCAGAGTAATGTCACACCTGGAATTCCACTCAGAGTGGTGTCACACCTGGAATTCCATTCAGAGTAATGTATGTCATACCTGGAGTTCCACTCAGAGTAATGTATGTCATACCTGGAGTTCCTCTGAGTAATGTCACACCTGGAGTTCCCCTCAGAGTGATGTCACACCTGGAATTCCTCTCAGAGTGATGTCACACCTGGAGTTCCTGTCAGTATTGTCACACCTGGAGTTCCTCTCAGAGTAAAGACACAGTGTGATGGAGTGTGGTGGATCCCTCTGGTTCAGCTCCACCTCTGTATAACAGAATGGTGAAGCCTCTGCTCTCCCTTTCCCCCTCTCTGAAGAAACCTGCTGTTTATTCTGCCCTTCAGGGACCCTTTGTAGGTGCTGTGAAACACTGAGCTCTAACACTGCCTTGTGGCTTCCCCCCTTCTGCTGCAGATCGACGTCACTTACAATGTCCCCGACCCCATTGCCAAGCCAGCTTTCCAGCTCCTGGTCAACCTGAAGGAGCCCAAGTCAGAGCAGCATCTCCAGGCTGCCAACCCTCTGCTCTCCAGCTCCCCAGAGCAGAGTCACCCTGGAGGCTCCCACAGGGACAGGGCTCTGGGGGACGATGATGACCCCGCGTCGGACCAGGACCATCGGGAGTACAAAGTCATCCTGGAGACGTGCACGAGGTAGGAGATGCCACTGCTGCTCCCCAGAGCACTCTGGGGGTGCTGATCTGCAGCTCTGTGCCAGCACAGGGAAAACCCCCAGTTCTTCCCTCTCTGGGCCTCCAGCAGGGTGAGAGAACTTTGAGGCATCACTGTGGGTTGTGGGACAGTCACTGCATGGTCATTCCTGAGCCTTGGATCATTGCAGTGCCAAGTGTGTGTCAAACCCAGGGAACTACAAACAAAGTGGGTTTTGGTCACTGAGTTTCATTGTTGCCTCTCCAAACCTCAAGGATGACAAGTGGAATTTCATCTGCTTGTATCAAGAGGAAAAGAAAAAGTTCTGGGCTATTTTCTCTGTCCTCAGTAACAGGCTTACCTTAGAAGCCTTACAGAGGTGAATTCAACTGGTTAACTAATATCTTAATTGTGCCAATAGTTCTATAAATATTATTGAGTTTAGTATTTGAGTTCCTTAGTCTTCAATTTTGGACACCAAACACCTGGCAGAAGATGCTTGTTGCCATGGTATGAATTGGGAGCCTCTGGGAAAGGCAAAATACACAGGTATTTGTTAATAAGCTTTCCAAAGCTCCCTCCTTATCTCCTCGTTCCCTGTTTTAAAGGTGACACAATCCAGAATTTTCATTCCTGGCTCTCAAAGCACTCTGCAAAGGCTTGAGCAGTTCTGTCTCATTTTATAGGCTGGGAAACTCAGGTTATTGTGAGAAAACAGCTGGGCTGGAGACAAAGAGCAGCAAGAAGGGTTTCTGAGCAGCATTCAAGGCTTTGCCTGGCACTGCTGCAGCAGGCAGGGCTTGCTGATCCATTTACAGAGTGTTTGGGGGTTTAAGGAGGTTGTGGAAATTTGGTCCAGGCAGGGAAAGCCACCATCAAGGTAAATAGGGAGGGCTTACAGCCCCCTGCTGTACAACAAGAATTCCCAAGAAATTCCTGCTTAGTCTGCTATTTGTGACTGGGAATGTGGCAAGTGGTGGGGCTGCAGCTCCCCCAACCTCAAACTAAAGCCAGGTGAAGGGCCCAGGTGTGATTCATGGAAATGGGAACCTCTGGCTTCCCTGTCAGTCTGTCTCCTTCCATCCTTGCAGGCACTGCAGCCCTGGGTTTCTGCATTTCTCCAGGCAGAGATGGGACCTTGTGTTCCCTGGCACCCCCTGCCCCTTGCCCACGAGGCCGTGCCATGGCAGAGCCTTTGCCTCCCAGTGCCCCGAGCCTGGGAAATCCTTGGCCAGGCATTTTTGGAGTAGTTGAATTTCTCCTCTCTCCACTAAGAACACCCAAAGATGAGCAGCTCAACCTCCTCATCCAAGAGTTTAGCAGGGTCAGCAATAGTCATGTATAATTGTGTAATAACACAATACCCATGTGTAACCCCTTCTCCCCCTGCCCAAGCTCTTAGTCTGGTTTGGGGAAGGGTCAGGGTTATCAAATCTTGTCTTATCAGTGCCTGGAAGATTTCTGTGGCTGAGGAGGCCGCCCTGCAGCAGCACAACCTCTCTGCTGATAGTTCTGAAACTTCTGCCCAGGGAATTGCTGGAGCAGAGACAGAAACTTGAGAGGGAGCCCAGTGCGAGGAGATGGATGGCTTGGCAAGGAAACAAAAGCAAATGAAATCTTCCTTTCCTCCCCTTCTCCCTGTAATGATGCTCTCAGCTCCATCATCAGCTTATGCAGGCAACGTGAAGAGAGGAGTGTCATCTAAGGCTGACAATTGAGATATTTTGAGCTGGGGGTGTTCTCAGAGTGTAATGAAGTGTTGTCATGCTCATGAAGTCCTTGGGGTGCTTTTGAGGGGTCAGGGAGAGCACAGGGCTGTGATATATAACAGAGGAGGGGGAAATGCAGGCAAGGGGACCCAGTGATTTATTAGGGAGGATGGAGCGTGGAGTTAGGTCGGAATTAACAAGGCTTAATGTCTCTGGGAGCCCTGGAGAGCCTCAGCCAGGGCCAGCTGGCTCTGTCCCCAGGCCACCTCATGCTACTGTGGGCGTGGGATGGGGTGGGGTGTTCCAGCTCAGCCAGCTCAGCCACCCACCCCTCAACTGGGGGGTCTTCAGAGAGAGGGGCTCCAGCTCTGAGCTGGCAGCCTCGCTGCTGGGAGCTGGGCACTGTGTTCCCAGGGCTGGGCAGAGCTGGGCACTGTGTTCCCAGGGCTGGGCAGAGCTGAGGAGCCCTCCTGGCCCCACCCTGGTGGTGCTGCCCAGCAAACAGGGGAAGGAAGGGCCAAGGGGGCAGAGCTGGGAGCTGGCTGTGAGTGCAGAGGGAAGGAGGGATGCTCTGGGATTAGCAGGATGTCGACTCTGCCCTGCTGCAAAAATTGGAACCTTTGCAATGGCCCAAAGAGACTTTCTCTCCACCCCTTCCTGCGTGGGGGTTTTATGAGCCCTTCAGCAGGAACAACCCTGAATTTCAGTGGGTTTTCAAGTTTTCATTAGTATTATAGAAGGTGACATGGGCAGTGAATTCTTTAACACCAGTAAGTATGGGGGGAGTTTGCAAAGATGTTTTTCTGAGTGCCAATTAAGTGCTGGAGGGAAACAGCCTTTACTAAACCCCAGGGCTGAATGGCTCTGCCTGGTGTTGGGAAGTAACATTCCTCTTCCACCACAGAAGCCCTGCCCTTAGGAAAGAACAGAAGTTTCCTCTTCTCCAGGGGTTTATTTCCTTTTACCAAGTGCATTTTCTCAGTGATTAATTGAAAAAGAAAGCAAGCAGGCCCCCAGGTGACATCCTTCTTTTTGCTTCCATTTGCCTGGACATCTCCAACATCTCTGCCCTCTGTGAGCTGGGCATAATTTTGTTGAATAAAAGCAGAAAAGAGGGTCTTGTAAACCCAAATAAGCTGTGGCTTTGCAGAAGCCCTCCAAAGAAAAGTAGATCTGAAATAATTCTTTTCTTCCAGAGTTCCTCTCAGTTGCTCTCCATGCTGTCCATGTGCCAGTGGCTGTCTCAGACCTGGAGCTTGGTTTTATTTGTGGTTCTGTTCCCTTGGGCAGGTGGCTGCACTCTGGCTCCTCAAACATGGCTGTCCTGGAAGTGCCTTTGTTCTCAGGGTTTCGGGCGGATATCGAGAGCCTGGAGCAGGTGAGATGTTGGGATGGGAGCACCAGGCATGGCCTGGGGCTGGGACCAGGCTCTTGGGGGTGCAAAAGGAGCCAAAAGCCATTTAATGTCAGAGCACTGCTGCAAATATGGCATTGAAATGGGGGGTGGGGGACAGGAGGCTCCACTTGTCCAGATTTCTTTCCCTGAAATGAGCAGCCAGATGTTCTGGGCAGGGCCAACAATGCCCCAGCAGGGCCAGGGAAGGCTCTGCCTGAGCCCAGGGATGCCCAAGAGCCTCTGGCAAAGCTGAAGTGCAAATGGGCTCCAACAGGAGCTGTTTATGGCTGCTGAGTGGGCTGTGTTATCTCCAACATCTGGATCCCATTTCTTTGGAGGCTCCGTGTCCTGGAATTTTTTTGCCTTTTTCTCTCCCCCTCTCCCTGCAAGAACATGGTGTTTGCTGCAGCCAGGCTGGGGTGGACACAACGTGCCTCATGCCCAGCCAGCCCTTCAGGGCAGGTCAGCTCTGCTGCTGAGCTTTGCTTTAGGGCTCTGCAAGCCTTGCCTTCCTTGCAGCTCATTTTGGGGAACATTGGCATCCACTGGTGGGGTTTTTATGCAGCAAATATTTTTGTAAGGACTATTTGACTAGAGAGGTGTAAAATCTTTGCGTCCTTGAGAACTGGCAAAGAGCTAAGAAGTATTTTGCTTCCAAAAGGTCTCTTCTGTTAATAACTTTATCTTCATTATACTGAGAAGGGGAGGGATTTGGGGAAAGAATTTTGATGTAGAACCAGAGTGAAGACCAATTTAATTTGACATCCTAATTCAAGGAAAAGTGCATATTGCTTTGTGCTCTAGGTTTTCACTTGATTTGGCTCATTTATGCTATTAATGTTATTTATATTTTCTTGGAGAAAACGAGGCCAAAATGTCCCTCTGGAGGGGCTGGCAATCCATGTCAGCAGCTGCTGTCAGAGGGTCTCCTGGGCTGTCCCTGAAGCCACAGAAACCTGTGCATTGGTCCCTGAGGAGGAATTGCATCCTCTCAGTGTTAGGGAGCTGGGCTGGAATAGTGGGATGTGTGCTGGTCACACATGAAATTACTCCTGTAAGGAGAAATACTGGAGCTCATTATACCAGTTCCCAAACTGCAGTGCAGAGAGTCCTGTTTGCAAATGCAGGCCTGTAAAAACACACCCAGGCTGATACTCCCCCTGACATGCAATAAATGGTGCATCAAACTGAGGGTGACCATCCAGGCTGGCCAAGGCCATGGCAGGAGCTCCCAGTGTCCCTGGGCTAGGACAGAGGAGGACAATGAGGTGAAGGTTTGGTTGCTGTTCCCTCTCCCCCTGCTGAAGGTGCTGGAGTGGAAGTCATTTGTACTGCTGTCTAAGAAGTTCTTTCATAGTAATGTACGTAAATAATGGCAGAAAAGATATGAGTAAAAACACTTAGGACCAGAGAGCTCAGAATGGCACAGGAGGAGAACAACAGGACATCTTCATGGGCTGAAACCTGTGGAATGTTTTATCAGCAGAGCAAAAGGGATGAAAGAAAGAGCATAAGGGGGTTTCATTGCAGAAGAACAGGGAACAAATGCCCTTCTTACAGAACTGGGAGCTGCCACCCCCTGGGCTGTGCTGGGAGCCTCCTTGCCTGGGGCCAGCAGGGGACTGAGCTGGAGGTTTCTCAGCTGAGGATCTGAGAAGCTCCCCCATGTTCCTATGTGGATTCTGTCACTTTGGTCCCTGAGCACTTTCCCTTTGGCCAGGGCAGCCGTGCTGTGCTCTGAGGTTGTCCACATGGCTGGGCCACACTCAGGTGTCCCCAGCAAGACCTGGAAGCCCAAAGTGCTCCTTTAGTGTGTGGTCACTCGTGCCAGGCTGTGCTGTGCCTGCTCTCTGCTCTGCCCCGGGCTCAGGGAGTGCTGCACGTGTTCAGGGCAGCAGAGATCCTGAAGATAATTGTAAATATGTAATTAACATCAGGAAGCCTGATTCTGATTCCCCAGGGAGCTGGCTGTGTGAGGTTTCAAAACACTTCTGTTTGCAGTTGAATCACAGAGTGGTTTGGGTTGGAAGGGCCATTAAAGCCCCTCCAGTGCCACCCCTGCCATGGGCAGGGACACCTTCCACTAGCCCAGGGTGCTCCAAGTCCTGTCCAACCTGGCCTTGGACACTTCCAAGCTCTGGGCAACCTGTGCCAGGGTCTGCCCACCCTCCCAGGGGAGAAGCCTCCTGACCCCTTCCCTTGTCCTGGCCTGGGTGGAAGCAGCCAGAGGGTTCCAACAAGCTGCCCTGCTGCTGCACAGGGATTGTTTCCCCAGAGCTGACCTCTCCAGCACACAAGGCTTTTGCAGCACTGAGATCAGTTGGTTGGGCTTTACCTCATGGCACCTTGCCTGAATCTCCTGTTCCTGCCTCTGTGGGTAGGGGAGCAACTGGACCAGTGTAACCCCAGGCACAGAATAACAGAGGGTTTGTTTTCCTTCCTCCTCCTGTCTCAATGGGAAAAGGAGCTGATTCTCCTCCTCAGGCAGAGCTGAGCAGTCCTGGCAAACCCCAGCAGGGTGGCAGGAGCTTCAGGCAGGGCCTTCTGCTCCAGAGCTTGTAGGAGACAAGAAAGCTGCTCCAAAACACAGGTTTGGAAATCCTTTGGGCAAAGAAGGGTGTAGTTGGTGCCTCATTATGGAGAGAGGATTGAATGCCTGGGGATCAGTACTGGGCAGCCTATTCCCAGGTCAGAATTGCTTCCTTGGGGCAGCAGGAGATTTTGGGAAATCAGGAAGGATTCTGCACATTCAAAGGGAAATATTCCCCTTGAAGGGCTGAATTCTGCCTTTCCTATTGCAGGAACACATTTGCATCTGTAAGAATGAAATGTGGTGGCAAACTTTGAGGTGATCTATGGGTTGGCAGCAAAGATGAGGTACAACCCAAACACCTCTGCCCTGGAGCCAGGCTGGGAGAGCTGGAGAAGGGTCTGGGGAGACCTGAGAGCCCCTTCCAGTGCCTAAAGGGGCTCCAGGAGAGCTGGAGAAAGACTTGGGACAAGGGATGAAGGGACAGAACAAGGGGAATGGTTTCCCACTGCCAGAGGGCAAGGTTAGATGGGATTTTGGGAAGGAATTCTTGCCTGTGAGAGTGGGGAGGCCCTGGCACAGGTTGGGCAGAGCAGCTGTGGCTGCCCCATCCCTGGAAGTGTCCAAGGCCAGGTTGGACAGGGCTTGGAGCACCCTGGGCTAGTGGAAGGTGTCCCTGCCCATGGCAGGGGGTGGCACTGGATGAGCTTCAAGGTCTCTTCCAACCCAACCCACTCTGTCATTCTGTCATTTCTTCATGGCTTTCAAATGTGACCCCAAACTCACCCACCAAAGCCCCAACATTGGTTCCACGCTGGATTTTGGACACCAGGCACAGGCCACCATTCCCAGTGCTCTTTTTCCTGCCATCCCAGCCCTTCCCTGTGCTGGCTGGGAGGGCTTGGGCTGCAAACCAGGTTTCCCTGTGCGTGGTTGCCCTCCCAGGGCAGCTCTGGCTAAGGAAGGCTCCATGCACAGCCAGGGCTGCCACAAATCCTCCTAAATCATGCTGGGTGTCCACAGGGTCAGGAGGTCAGCCCAGGCTGGGGGGTATCAAACCTCACCAGCAGAAATGCAGCTCGAGCTGGGCTGAACTGGGCTGAGCTGGGCAGTTCCCAGTGGCACCAGCCCCTCGAGCCCCCATACAAGCAGTGCCTGCAGCCACCACCAGGGCCCTAAAATGATGAGGACAAATTAAACTGGCCCCTTCCACATTGTGAGGGACTTAAACACACGTTCCTTGGCTGGTTACAGTAAGAGCAGGGAGGAGGGAGCAGGGATTTAGACCCAGGAGTGCTCTGCTGGAAAGGCACAGGGAAAGCTGCTCGTGGCAGGTTTGGGCAAATGGCAGTGGGAATGCTTTCTGCTACATGTCCTTCTAAATAGAAGAATAATAATAAAGATAATGATGATGATGATGATATGTTGTTCCCCGTTCCACAGAGTTCTTGGTCTAAAATAACCTAGGAACATCACAAAAAAATCCAAGGGATATGATGCCTGTGTTACAAATGGGATTGTCCAACAGAAGTTGCAATAATTGGACAGAGAATTAAAATATCTGCTTTGGTCCTTACTCAGCTCCCCAAATTGGTGTTCAAACAAATCCTTTTCCACACTCTCATCCTGCCCAGCTTCTATTTGAGGTGCTTTCCCCATGACAGATGAGTTCTGAGTACAATTTATTGGAACAGCAATGACTGATCCAGCAGGACAGTCATAATATTGAGATGTTAATACTCCAAATGCAGAAATCATAGGGGTAACTTCTGGAAAACTTAAAATGAAGCTTTGTAGGTGTGGGAGGTGCTCAGAGATTGTGTTCAGATACTCCTTGGATATGCAGCTTGCCCCAGGAAATTAAAAAGCAGAGGAGGTGAGTCTGCAGGCTGGGCTGCCACAACACAAATCCCAAATCCCTGGGGCTCACAGGGACAGAAGATGAGGAGCAGAGGCCTGGCCTGACCCCATTTGTCAAAAGGGAGGGGGCCTGGGGCTCTTTCAAATGGCTGCTCTTTTCAAATGTGGGGATTAATTTTCCTGGCAGAAGAATGTTTTGGATTTTTCAGCTGGTGGGAGAAGGGGACCTTTAATACCCAGTGTGATTCCCTGGTGGTCTCAGGGAGTGTAAATAAGAGACTTTATTGAGTGTCTTGGGGTCTCCAAGGTCCTGCTGGAGCCTTGGTACTGAAAACAATCTGGGAGCTGCTCCACTGGGTTATGGATGATGTGTCAGAGAGAGGCTGAGGGAGATAAATGCACTGGGGATGGGAAGAGCCCCCAGCTCTGAGCTCCTCGTGGGCAATCCCCAGCAGGTCACAGGGGAGGACACAGGTGGCCTTTGTGACAACAACTTCAGTGCTCTCTGCATTCCCCTCCTCTTGGGGAAACACCCTTCTCCAGCAAAAGAAATCCCTGGGGTTTACTATCTAATCAGTTTTCTAAGCAGTCTGAAATCCTTTTTGTTCCCTCATTTCTCCCTGTTTTCTCTGACATGAGATGAAACTAAACCTGTTGGGTTTTTTTCTCACCCCCACCCAGTTATTGATGAACAAGCAAATTGGATTAAAAAGATACGAAGTGGATGGAAGAAAAGTCCTGTTTTATTTCGATGAGGTAAGGACTTTGTCTGTTGTAATTAATTAATTAGTGGCAAATGAGCAGTGGGTGAGGGCCAGGTACAGTGTGCTGGTGCTGATGGTCCCTCACAGGTGAGGGGCACCTTTAACTCCTTTCATGCAGGTGAGTGTGGTGCTGTGGCTGGAAATGGAAGCATCACAGAGGCAGGTGATTAACTTCAGATATCACTTCACTTTCCCCTCAAAATAACCTCATTTCCAGGTACAACTGGCATTGTAAATGCAGTCTCACTTAGACATCAGAGCACAGATCTGAGAGTGGAGGATGAGATGTCCCTTGGCTTAGCTGGTCACCCATCTGCCAGGGGTGGGTGAGCCAGGGACCACAGCTGGAGTGTCAGCTCTGCCTTTGATCTGTGGCAAATGGTGTCTTTTCATTCATCCTTTTTGGCCTTTATTCATTATCTCTGTCCCTAAACTTCGCATTGGAGGGATCTCCTCCTCAGCATGTCACCCTGGAGCACAGGCTGTGCTTATTTGTCTCTCTCTTCACTCCAAGTGCAGCTTCTGAATCTTCTCCACCTTCTCCCACAGATTCCCAGCCAGTGCATGACCTGTGTCAAGTTCCAGGCTTTCAGAGAGCACATAGTTGGGAAAACAGCTCCTGTTCCCATCAAAGTGTACGACTACTACGAGCCAGGTAGGTGCCACTTGCCCTTTGCTCCTGGCAGCCTTGGAGCTCCAGGCTGGAGGCTCAGCTGTGAATTCCCTGCAGCTTTTGAGGCAACTCGATTCTACAACGTCAGTGAAAACAGTCCCTTGGCTCGGGAGCTCTGTGATGGCCCGACCTGCAACGAGGTGGAGAGCTCAGCCAGCCAGTGGGTTGGTAAGTTCTGCCAAAGCCACCCAGATCTGCTGGGAAATGAAGGGTTCAGGGCTTAGAATTGTAGGGAGAAAAATGTTCTCTGGGGTTAGGGGAAGTTTTGCAGAGGTTTGTGGGGTTCATGATGACACCCAAGCAGAGCAGTGGTGTTCTTAAGGCACCAAAATGACTGATTGGCTTTCAGAGGCAACTGATGTCTGGCTCTGGAGGAACCTGCACAAGGAGATGTGTCAGTAAACAAAAAGGAAAAAGCTCTGTAGTGTGCAATTTGGTTTCCTTATTTCTCTAAATACCTTGCAGTATTGTTCACAATTAACTGTAGGAAGATTGAGCAGTCTTGTGCATCATCAGTGGAAGGAATAACTCCCTAGAAATTCTGCTCCTTTCTGTGCTCCATGGCATGCAGAAGAGTTGCTTTATCCCCAGCCTGGCAGCTCCTGCAATGTGGTTCCTTCAGAAAGGCATCTTTATTCCCAGAGCTTTTTATTCCACCGACTTTATAAATTCGTCCGAGAAGATCCAGGGAACTCAACACAAAACCCGCCATCAGTGACAGGTTCCCATTCCACCTCCCCTTCCCTGTGCCACACAGAACCCTTGCTCTGGCTGCTGTTGTTTGCTCCCCAGGCTTCGTTCACTCTGGGCCCTGCAACAGCGTGTTGGGGTGTGTGGAGGACGAGCACTTCGAGCAGTGCCTGTGCTCGCGGGACTGCGGCTACGACGGCGAGCCCGTGTGCGGCTCCGACGGCCACGTCTACCCCAACCACTGCCAGATGGAGGTGGCCTCCTGCAGGAACAACACCAGCATAGAGCAGATGCCCATGGCCCAGTGTTCTGCCTGTAGGTTTGCTCCCAGTGCCCTTTCTTTTGTGGGCCAGGTGCCACAGAGCCTCACCTGAGCGAGTGGTAACTCCGTACCTGCGGCAGGGAAAGGGGGACAATTCAAAACCTCCTCTAGTGTTTGGCTACTCACACATTACAGAGGAGTAAATTAAAGAGCAGCTGCTTTTCAGCTTGAAATAACTGGGGTTTCAGCTTGAAATAACTGGGGTTTCAGCTTGAAATAACTGGCCTTTCCCTTCTCACGAGTCCATATTTTACCAATCAGAGAAAATTAGTGGTACTGCTTGATGTGAAGTGGATAACTGTAGATAAAAATCAAACCCCTGGGATGGAAGGTTCTTTGGCCATTCTGCATGGGCTCTCCAGGTGTGTGCAGTAGCTCAGGGAACTGGCTGTGCCATCTCTGGAAATGCAAACATTTTCTAGAGGTGCACTAACAAACTTTATGACCAATGGGTTTATTTTTCCTTTTGATTGCAGCCAAGAATTTGCCAGAAGAAAGGGAGACACACTCCCACCCAGCTGAGCAGCCCAGTGTTCCACAGACTCCAGCAGGTAATGCCTTTGTGTTTCTCCAAGGCCTTTCCCTTGAGCAAGGTTAAAGCTTGTCCTCCCCCTGTATAAAAAGCAGATATGGCTCTCAAACACATTATAAGTAAAGATGCTGAATTTCTGCATTTCATAGAAGAGATAGAATATTCAGAAATCAGGAAATAAAGAGGTCAAGGAGACTGTGGATGAGAACTACTCAACAAGAGACAGCTCTCCTAGTCCTTTTCCTTTCAACCTTGCAGGATACCTGCTCAGTTCAGGGTTTAGATAATTGTTCATAGGAGAGCCAAATGACCCTCCCACTTTCTCAGCCTTGGTGTGTTTGAACAACACACACACTGTGTGATCTCCCCCTCCACTGCTGAGCTGGAAAGATCACATTTAGGACCAGGCTGCTGTAAAGTGCTCCAACAAAGAACTGCACAGGGCGTGACGACGGCCCAAAGTGCTGCAAAAGCCACAATCCAGGTGGATTAACTTTGTCCCTGCACTTCTGTGCAAAGATGGAGCTGGCAGTCCTGATTCCCTCTGAGCTGCTGTTTGGAATAAAGGGCCTTAGTGAGCAAAAACATTAAGGTCAGTAGCTGGAGTAGCCAGGAATTTGGCTGCTCATTTTATTTGGTGCTTATGCTCATACACTTTTTTCCAAGACTCACGTCGAAGTTGCTCATGGCTCACAATAAATCTCACCAAGAAGCAGTGGAGGGTCAATAGAATAGCTTGTTTCATGCTGTTTCTAGTAAATAAACTGGACTAGATTTTTCCTGGCTGCTTTCCACTCATTAATTTTCCCCTGGCCTCCAACTCTCCTGACAAATCGGTAAAACAAGTTAATTCTTCCAGAGGAGCCTCTGTGCCTTCTCTGGTGCACAAAGCTGAGGGCAGCTCCTGGCCAGCCTGAGCCACCAGCCTGTTCTGTGCCTTCTGAACAGCAGCTCATGGACATTTTGCTTATTAAGTGTAAAAAGCGTAAATGTGTAAAAAGTGTAAAAAGTGTAAATGGTGAATTATGACCATTTCTATAAGTCATTCAGTCATGGGGTTTAATCTCTGTCCCGTTCTCCCTCCCTTTCATTTTTGGAGTTATTGTGAATCTTTCTCTCTCTCTCTCCTTTCTCTCTCTTCCATCTCAGATTGCTGGCTGTTGGGATAACTGAGATTCGGGCTTGTTGCCTTTCATTCCATGCCCAAACCAGCTTGGAAACTCTGCAATCTGAACCCTTTAAAGCAGCATTCCCAAACTGCTCCATAGGGCACTGCTGGAATGTGAGGCCAAACAGAGTGTTCTGCTGCTGCTCTACAAAATGAGGCTGCAATTAACATTATTTTCAAAACAAAATTTGATAGGAAAAATATGGTTACCTGGGGGGAAAAAAACTGTGGAACTTGTGGTAGTCCACAATCCAAACCTGTTGAGAAGAGAATTTCTGAATTAATCTGAATTAAAGCAGAGCGGGCAGAGGAAGAATTGGCTGAGGGGGGTATTGAAGAGCAAGGGGGGAAATTGTGATTCCTGTGAGTGTGGCATCATTACACAGATTTCAGATGAATAAACCTGAGTGCCATGAGGGGATTTGCCAAGGCCCAGGCACTTGGAGCTGCTTTGTCCTGGAGCTGGGAGCGCCGGAGTCTCCTGGCAGGCAGAGCGAGCGCTCAGGACTGAGCCTCACTAAATCCTGCCCCAGGAAAAGCACCCAGCATGTGATTTTCATTAATCCCTGGGGCTGCTCTCAGGTCAAGCCCACGGGACAGGAATCAAAGTGTCCCAGCTGAAGGAATCCCTCCCCACACACGTGGCCTCGCTGCTCCGGCACCGCTGGAGCGTGAGAGCCCTGTAAGTCGGCTCAGGTGCTCTGGCTTTCCAGGGAGAGCTCTGAGGAGCCGTGCCTAAAGCTGGGATTTCCTAAAAGGATACAAAACTCCAGGAGCCCAATCGAGCTCAGGGCAGGCTGGTGAAAAGCTGCCTGGGTGTGTTAATCTCCAGGCAATCGCGTGTTCCCGGAGGAGCTCGTGGTGTTTGCATTGTCTGGAATCCCCCTGGGTTTGCCATGAGGTTTGTGCAGCTCAGCTTGGGTTGAGGGATAGTTTCACTGGGGCTCTTGCCTGTGTCACCCAGAGGTGGGACAAGGAGCCAGCTGCCTCCCAGCAATCAGTGGGAGCTGATTGGGAATTGTCTTGGGGCTCCCTGTGTCCCTCTGTATTCCCTTTGGTAGAATAAACCCCAGCTATGGAGTCGTGTTGCTCAAGATGAGCCACTCAACAGAGATGGTTTTGGACAATCAGGGTTGCAGAGCTCCTTGCAGCACCCAGCTCTTGTCAGAGCATTTGGAAATGCCTTTCCAAAGCCTGCAGTGAGGCAGAATGGGCTGAGGGTTGATCTGAAAGCTGCAGCCTTTCTAGGGCAGGTGGGTGGACCCTCTTTGCATCTGGAGATCCTCTGGACTGGCAGCAAAGTGTGCAGGGGGACAGGGCTCAGCTGGAACTGCCTCAGAGCCCTCTCTGGGCTGTTCTCACAGGTGAATTGCTGAGTCTCAAAAGGGTGGGACAGGATTTTGGTGAGCAGAGGGACCCACCCCTGGCTCTCAGCATTGGGGCTGTGCTGGAGTCCTGTTGGCTTGGGCTGAAAGCCCTGGAGCAGGAGCTGGCTTACTAACTGCAGCACCAGAATCTCAGTGCCTCTCTTGCTGTGCCTTTCCTGAGATCATTTTCACATTTGACCACAAAGATCTGGGTGGTGTTTAGAGCCTCAGGGATCCTGAGCTGTGACACCCCCTCTCCCATGAGGTGGTGCTTTGGTTGCTTCCACAGATCATTAACTCCATCCTGGAAGTGCCTAAACCTTCCCTGCCCAAAGCACTGACTGTAGAGCCAATGCACAGCCAGTGATGCTCGAGGGCAGTGTGTGGACATGCCAGGGCTGTGACTGCACATGGATTTGGTGAAGCAGCAATAGCCACGTGTGGGCAGCAGTCCTGGGGGCAGGAGCAGGCAGCCCACCCAGGCTCAGCCCCCTCCCCACAGCTGTGGTTGTGCTATTAGGAGGGGCAGCAGCTGGAAGGAAACTCCAGGGGGAATTCTGATCCTTTTATTTGGTGGTGGGGTTATTTTTTAAAAAAGATCCAGCGCCATCACCAGCTCCTCCCAGTAACACCAGCACGAGCTCTGCTCCCAAGTGGAGCCATCCCAGCTCTGCCTCTTGGCCAGGGTGTCCCCCCCTAGATTACACTGCTCTGTCAGGGATGGTTGAACTGGCAAAGGGCCACTTTTCCTTTTCCCCCATCCCTGCTCAGCAAACACTGGCCTGGGAACAAACATTTGGGCAGGAAAACGTCGGCCTCTCCTCTTTGCTTTGCCTCCAGTGGTGAATTCCTGGGAAGAATTCCTGCGATGGTAATTCCATCCCTGGTGGACAGCAATCAGCCATTCATAGAAGGAGCTCATGATCTGGCAGGTTCTCCCCCAGAGAAGGCCAGGAAGGAGTGAACACAGAGGATGACTCTGCTCTTGCCTGGGGCTGAGCCCGGTGCTGGGAGGATGTGGGAGGCAACAGGGAAGATCCTGCAGAGATTTTATTCCTCGAGAACAAACATCTTCAAAAGCCTCGATGAGTGTCCTCCTTAAATAAAGCCAGCTTTTGGGGGATGGGGGACTTTTCCTGCCTGCAGTAACTCTGTGCCAGTGGTTGCTTTGGTTTGGATTGGAGCAGAGCACACAGGAAGGATGGACAGCTGAGCTGGCTCGGGGGGCAGGTTGGGAAATACAGACCTGCTGCTGTTCCTCGAAGTTTGACCTTGGAATTCTCCCCTCTGGACAGTGGGCACTCCTCCCCCAGCCTGTTTGGTGTGGGCTGTGGGATGTGACACTGCCAGTGCCCCAGTATGGACTGGAGGGAATGGGAGGAGGAGAAAGAGCTGCTCCTGCCTCTGGTGTCTGTGCCTGCCCTAAACAGGGGAGTTACAGTGGTGTGAGCTGTGCTGGAGCTGATGTCCCTCAGCTACTGCTCTCCTGGGGCTTCCTGGGCTCTCCTCCTGAAACCCTCACCCCTGCTGGGCTGAGAAGGGATGTGGCTGCTCCCAAGGGAGCTGCTGCCTCACCATCTGCCCTCTGGCTCTGTCTCTTGTTCTGTCAGGGGTGTCTGGGAGAGGCCACACGTGTCCATAGGGATTGGGCTCTCCTTCCCTCAGCTGCCTGGCTTGGACCTGGCCAGAGGAGAGGTGGATTTGCAGGGTGCAAATGTGC
>JAWWEW010000079.1:2793541-2820263 GCA_035583185.1 Anabacerthia variegaticeps | reverse complement strand
GTGCAAATGTGCCCTTTGCAGGATACCTTCATTTTGTGTGCAGCCCTCAGGGTGGCTGGGCCAAACTTCAGCACCTCAGCTAACTCCACTCTAGAGATGAGACTTGGACTTCTTTTCAAATTACACTGCCTTTCCCCCTGTTCTTTCCTCCTTACTCCCCTGCTATTTTTTACCATTTTCTCTTTTTTTCCACTGCCCAGGTCTCACACTGGAAAGTTGAAAATTCAGTTTTAAAGCAGCTTTTCTCCTGGGCTTTGTGTCCAAGCAAACCCGTGCGGGTCCACTGACCCTTACAGCCCCATCCCTCCCCTCTCCTGTCATCCCCACTCCTCTGGGATGCAAAATGGGATGCAGAAAGGCAGTTCCTTTGGCTAACCCCGGGCTCTGGTTCCCTTCACAGCCGAGGAGGGGCCCCCTCTGCACACAGACCTGTCCTACTACTCCTACGAGTACGACCCCGACCCCTTCGCGGCGGAGCCCGACGTGTTCGAGGTGGTGGCCGAGCTGCCCACGGGGAGCACCTTCAGGGACGGGGACGGCACCCAGGGCGAGCCCCCCACGGCCCAATGGTGAGCCCAGAGCGGGGCAGGAATCTGCCTTGGGGAGCCTGTAACCATGTCCAGGGTCAGGTGTATTCAGCCCCTCCAAAGGGGTGGTTTTACCCCTCCCTCTGGGGCGAGGAATGCCCAGGGATGGGATCCTGGAGGGCTTTGTGGCTCCATCCCCAGCAGAACAGCCTGTTAAGCTGCTCCCTGCCCAGCTCAGCCATGTCTCACCAGGACACACAACAGCAGTGACACTGTGCTCTCTTTCCCACAGAAATCTCTAATTTAAGCAACGAGAAGAGGCTCAGAATCAACTCCTGTACGAGTTTGTTCCTCCAGACCTGCTGCAGAACACAAACTGAATGATGAAATGATGACTACTTCTGGTGCCCTCAGAACTGTCGGCTTGGCTGCCCCGTGGGGTGGATCTGGAGCTCTAAGGGGGACACTCAGCGTGATTTTTCTGTCCATTTTCCTGCCTTTTGTGCATTCTCTTTGGAGCCCTTGCAGTGATGGGAGACCAATATGCTGTGCCCTCTAGGTGAGAAAAATAGGGGCTGGAATTCAAACCTGTAGAGGATTTCCAAGTGTTTTCTCTGCTGTCAGGGTATACTGCAAGTGCCATTTCCTAGCTACATTTAGAAGCTAAGTCCAGGCCTTGTGCTTAGCTGAACTGCTGTTTGAGGAAGGATGGCTGAGAAGTTTTTGCTCCAGTTATAATAAAAATCAGTGTGTTTTGCTAATTATGACATAGCAAGAGGCTGATCATCTTCCCCAGCCCTCGAGTCTGCTGCACCCACCGGAGAGAGGCTTCCCTGTGGCTCCACCTTCAGGGAAGCTGTTGGGAGGCACATTTTATGAGGGAAAACTGGAATCCACTGCCAGGGCTGAAAGGCTTTGTGTCTGCCTTATGCCTGCAGGCCCCAGGTGGGAGTTCTGCAGCTCCTGCAGTGACAGGGATTAGGTGGGGGGACCCTCTTTGTGTTGCACTATGTGCTGACAGGGGCATCTTGCAGCCTTCTCAGCCCTTTCCTCCTCGAGCCCTGGCATGAAAATGAAGCTGACCAAGGCATAGTCCTTTTAAAAGTTTGCCTGACTTCACCACTGCCTTTTCCTCTGCTCCCACTGGGACCCAGCACAATGTTCTGCTCATGGTGCTCCCTGCCCAGCCCTGGCTCTGCTGGCCACTACCAATCCCTGGGGTCACAGGCTGGACTCCCTTAGTCTGACCTGCCCCAAGCAACGTGGCAAAACTAAAAACAAAAGCTTTGTGTTTCCAAAAGTGCAGGAGCCAAGATTTTTCAGCTTCCCTTCCTGCCTGGAGCAGCATTGTTCTCTTTGGAGGGTTACATTGCCTCTTGCAAAATAGTGTTAATATTTTATCTTCCCACTTCTATTGTTACCAGGACCCAGAGCAGGGTGGAAACTCCTTTTGAGGGTGTTTATTAGTGAATGGAAACAGAAAAAAGCCCAGCTCCATTCATTTGTAGGACTTGTTTACACAGGAACCATGACAAGAATATATCCCAGTATAGACATTCCATTCCAGAATAAAGGCGATTTTCTTCCAGAGAAATGTCCACATGGGGACAAACCAGGAGGTATCCCAGAGGATGGGCATGTGTAGTTTCCAGTCCTTTTTGTCTGGGGCCAGACATTTGCAGAATGTAGTTGACACGATGATGAAGGTCTGGGGCTTGAAGTTCCCAGAGATCTCAGAGCTGCTTGGTTGGCAGGTTTGCCAGCCCTGCCCAGGGGCTGCTCCCACCTCTCCTCCAGGACCTTGCTGTGCCCTGAGTGCCCAGGGGTGCCCTGCTGAGGGCTGTGCCATGTGTGCTGGGTGTGCAGGGCCAGACCTGTCCCCCCGTGCCTGCTCAGCACACTGGGAGCACTGGCAGCTGCATTCCTGCCTGGCAGGTAAATAAACACCTTCAAACTAAATTCCATCCCCTTGGAAGCAACTGGCCTGGCAGACACTGGCTATTGTGTACACACACAGGGCTGAGTCAATATTTATCCCCTGGGTAAATAACAGACCTACTGTGAGCTGCAACAGGACTTTTTTTTTCCCCCTTTTCTGACTCTCAAAGCTGCAGGACACAAACCCAGCTCTTTGCAGGCTCAGGCTTCTGCTCTTTGGTGCTGTGAGTGTGGGAGAAGGAGACATTTGGTCACCCTGATAATGTCTGTGACTGGCTCCCCCCAAAAGATGGGATTCTTCAACCTCCTGTCCTCAGTCCCTTTCTGGCTTGGCTTTCCTGCTCTCACCCATTGTATATCTTTGTATATCCACTGAGAGAGATTTGGAATTATTTTCTGCTTCTTGGTCCTCTCACAGATCCTTGGGCACTCAGACATCCCCCCTGGGGACGAGGAGGTCGAGATGGGGAGTTCCAGCCAAGTATTAAACCTGACTTTGTTCACTTTCCTCAGGCTCTGGTGCCTGCAATGTCCTAATTCCAGATTCAGGCATCTCCCTACTGCTGCCAGGTAAATAATTGCTGCTGGTGGTGCCAGCCTGAGGGGTCTGTGTGTGCCAGTGCACTCAGCTGCCTTCACATGCTGGAGGCAGGGGAGTCCTGCTTCTGTTTTACAATGCAAAGTAAAGCCAGAGAGACCTGGACCCTCAGAAGGCCAAGGCAGAGCAGCCTTGGTGTCCTCAGAGCCAGGCAGAGCAGGTCAGGGTGTGAGGTGATGGGACAGGATTTCTGGAACCTGATTTCACCTCCATTGCTCCTTCCCAGGGTTGGCACTTCCAGGGCAAGTTCTGACCCATCTGCTCTTGGCAGCCTCTGCCTCCCCCCACTCCTGCCACACCAAACTGCTCCTTTCTGTACTTAAAAAGAAAGAAAAAGTAATTGTATTTAAGGAATTGCATCCAGGGACCTGCAGTTGCACTGTTGTGGTTGCCTTTCCCCCCATCACAAGGGTAAAGGAGAAGGTCTTGGCTTTCTTCCCCACCCCAGCTGATTGTTCCTCTGTCCAGAGCTTTCCCCAGCCCCACATTTGCTCTTCATGTTTCTTGTAATCACCATTAATTCTTATCTAGGGAAAAAAACAACCCTCCATTCTTCCACACGCTACTTGGAATAAGAACTGCTCATGCCTGGGGCCCTGAGGAGCACTGGGCAGGGCAGAGCTGTGTCAGACTGTGCTGCTGCCAGGCTTTGCCCAGGGCTCCCTCTGGAGCTGCTCAGCCCCACTCCTGCCCCTGAGAGCACAAGGACACCTCGGCACTGGGAGCCCAGACCCCACTTCGGGCACCTCAGCCAGTCACAGCTGGGAGAGAAGGATTGATTTTATTGCTTTTTTTGGGTTTTCACCAAGGAAAAGACCAGCTGGGTGCTGGAAAGCCAAAGCCAGCAGGGCCAGCAGGTTCTTTCTGGCTCTTTCCTTTTCCTGAGGGTCCCTCAGTGCAAAAGGAGGAAAGTGCCAGTGGGTTTGTAAGACACAGAAAATGCTTCTTCCATGGAGTTGTGTTCCTGAATGGCTGCAGCAGTGCTAGTTATCAGTGATTGATGCTTGCAATCCTTTCAAGGAGAGTAATATTTATATATTTGTAAGTGTACATTATGCAGAGTAATCATTACCACAGTATTTATTTTAAAGCAATAGTTCCCTTGTTCTTTCTTGTCCTAGAGTTTTGGTCTTGCCTCTTTCCCTCCTTCCTAATCAGCCTCAGTAGAAAACAAATACCAGAAGAATGTTCAGCTTGCTTGAAGAACACCATTGACACCCCAGCACTTGCTTTGCTGACTGTTGACATTTAATGCACAATAACCTGGTTTTCATTATTGTGAGTAGAGCAACTATTAGGAAACCTCAGCTCGGGCTGGACTTGGGGTTTTTTCAGTACCTTCTGTTTCTGAGTGCCCACAGCCCTGGGTGCCCCAGGGCTCCTGGGTCAGCCCCTGGTGCATCCCCTGCACCCACAGACTGGCTCTGGTTCTCCACCTGCCCTTTGTGCCCCTCCCCAGGAACATGCAAGCAGCTCTCTGACCATTTTTGGTTTGTTCACACCAATCTTAGCAAGTCTGAGTCCAGAAAAGTGTTTGGTTTAGATTCTGATAAATATTTTATTAAAAACTGATTTTAAGACAATCTTGTCTGCCTCTTCTTATTCCCGCTGCCGAGTCTGTGCTGGTAAAACCAAAGAATTCAGGAATTTGAGGACATTCTTTGTTCATTTTCTCCCTGGCTGCTGACTGGGCTGTGCCCCAGCTGTGTCTGAGAGATGAGCTGGCAAATTTGCAACAGGTTCCAATGAGCAACAAGCCTGGGCACCTCTTTCAGCTTTTGGCTGTGTCATTACACAAAGGAAGTGTGGAGTTCTAGAGCGAGGGTTTGCTCGATTCCTACTTCAATATTTCCCTTCAAGAGACATAATTTTTTTAAAAAAACCCATTAATACAATCTTTGCCCCAGAGAAATGAGGGATGCCAAGGGTCATTTGCAAAACCAGGGACGAGAATGGGATTTTTACACTTGTTCCCAACAGTGAGCTGCCATTGCTGTGGGGTTTAAGAACCAAGCCAAGAAAAGCCAGTGCTCTGCACCCCCTGAGTGTGTCAGTCCAGGGGAGTATCTTTGGAAACATTCAGAAATTTGGTGTTGCAATTGCTGTTCTTTCTCAGTTTTAGGTGAGGGCAGTATGTGTTTAAGGAGCAGGAGCAGAGCCAGAAGGCAGAGAGAGCAATCAGCTGGTGAGGTTGGGAAAAGCAGCCCCAGGTGTGTCCAGATGTGACACCTGGCCAGGTGAGAAGCTGCAGTGCCCCGGGAACTGATGTGTGTGCTCAGCACTCAGCACCATCCCTCGCAAAGGAATCCACAGCCTGGGCTTACCCAGCAGAAAGGACTTGGCTGTGGATGGAACCGGTGGGATCCCCGTGTTCCCCTCCCCTTATCCCCACCACGAGTGCCCCGGGGGAGCCGCGCTGGGAACTCACACCAGGGAGTGTTTGGAGCGCGGGAGGGTCTCCTTGGAGGTCTTCAGGGAAGGGCTGCTCTGTTTGCTGCCCCTGCAGCACCTCTGCCTCACCTTCTCCCTGAAATCCTCCGACACGTAGTAGTAGACGAAGGGGTCTGCGCAGCTGTTGCAGGCGCTGACGGCCAGGCTGAGCATGTAGCTGGTGTAGAGCGTGCCGTGCAGCCTGGAGCAGTGGCTGGAGTAGTGCACCAGCAGCAGGACATTGCTGGGAGCGTAGAAGGCCACGAGGGTGAAGACCACGAGGGCCGTGAGCTTGGCGGGGTGCGAGTAGCGGCGTCCGGCGCGGAGCAGGACACGCAGCACCGAGCAGGAGCTGAGCAGCACCACGAGCAGGGGCAGCAGGAAGGCGCAGGCGATGAGGCACACGAAGTAGTAGAAATAGTAGCCGTCGTCATCATGGCGGGGCAGCACGTCGTGGCAGAGGGTGATGGGGGAGCCGAGAAGGGGGTAGGATTGCTGCTGCAGGGCCAAGGGCAGCGGGAGCGCGGCCGAGCAGAGCCACACACCGGCACAGGTCCAGGAGGCCGAGGTTGGGGTGCGGAAGGAGCGCGAGGAGAAGGGATGCACCACGGCCAGGTAGCGGTCCAGGCTGATGCAGGTGAGCAGCAGCACCGAGCAGTACATGTTGCCGTAGAAGAAGGCCGTGGTGAGGCGGCACAGCCCCTCGCCGAAGGGCCAGTGGTTGCCCAGGTAGTAGTAGGAGATCTTGAAGGGCAGCACCAGCACGAGCAGCAGGTCGGCGGCCGCCAGGTTCATGAGGAACACGGTGGAGGTGAGCCTCTCCGCCCTCGTGGCCAGCACCCAGAGGGCCAGCCCGTTGGAGGGCAGCCCCACCAGGAACACCAGCGTGTACAGGCTGGGCAGGAGGCGCACGGTGATGGCGCTGCCCAGCCGGGCACGCGTGGCCTCGGGGACCAGCAGGTACGTGATGTTGTCCACGGTGGCCTTGTCCCCAGGGATGGCTCGGGGACACGGGGTGCTCTGTGGGGTCCTGTCCTGGTCGGTGGTGCTGTTCTGAGAGTAATCTGGGAGACACGGCAGCCTGTTACTCACTCACCTGGGGCCTTAAGGTCCACAGTATACAGATTTTTAAGATAGCTTTTAGCACTTTATAAATGTTTCAAAACCACCCTTTGTGCCAAATCTCAAAATATTCTTTAATGTTCTTTGTCAAGAATTTCAATGGATAAAGATTTTAGCAAGAGCATCGATTCTGTATAGAATGTACCTGGAAAACATACCAGGCACGTTGTTTGATGCAACTCTGGTCAGAGCCATTCAGAAGGCCCAGAAACCTTGAAAGGATTCCCAGCAGGACAGAAGATGCTGATGAAGACGAGTCTTTGTGACCCTCGACTCAATTCCAGGTGTGCCCAAGGAAGGGCGAGGGGCATGGACAGTGTTGGGAAGTGGGTGTAACAAGGGGTGCAATGCTGGATGTTACAGTATAAAAGTATGTTGTGGTCCCTGGAACTGGGAGTATTCTGGGAATGCTGCTGTGAGAGGGGCAGAAGCAGCTGGTGACACTGAGGAGTGCAGGAGTCACCCCTGGAGAGAATGGACCCTCCTGGTTTCCCAAGGCTCCCGAGTGACTGGGGTGCTCTGCAGCCACCAGCAGTCTCCTCTGCCCAGCTTTCACAGGAATCTGACAGTCTGGAGCCATTCCAGTGCAAAGTCATGGTTGAGGGAGTCTAAATTTGGCTTTCAAGTGCTCCGTTTTACTGCTCTGTTTCTTCTTTCTAGTTTCTTCCACCCCAGCTCCTTTCTCTGCCACATCACCTCTAACCCCTCTGTCCCCTTCTGTCACCTGCTGCTTCAGCTGGAGCCTGCACAGAGCTCAGTCAGCGTGTGCTCCCACCTGAACCCCCTAAAAAAATGGATTTTCAGGTCTTATAAAGCACCAACCCCCCCGTACTTTACCCAGCAGCAGCAGCTCTTCACCCAAAGGCACTCACTCACCATCGTAGTCCTGAGAGGCCACGCAGAGTGCCCAGAGGGCACAGCACAGCAGGATCCACGTGCTCCAGAGGGTGCCCATCGTGCTGCAGGGTCCAGAGCCCCAGTGCAGTGCCAGGGCTGTGGTGGAGCAGCAGCAGCAGCATCAGTGGCCCTGCCGGTGCATTTCCTTGGGGCAGCCCTTAACTCGAGGAAGCAGCGGGTTGATCCTGGGAAGGATGAGGCTCCGGGGCTGTCGCGACACTCAAGAGCCCCAGCTGGCCCAGCAGACACAGCCCTGACCTCAGATGGGACTGGGAGGGGCGTGAGGATCCACATGCACACTGTGCCAGGGCTGCACTTCAGCCTCAGAGCCCGGCCATGGCTCCAGTGACTCATTTGGGTCTCCTTCCTGCTCCTGGATATTCCTGGAAATGACAAATGTGGCCAGGTTTTCTTGCACGTAAACCGAACCCACGCACCTCTGCCCATGGGAATGCCGAGCCTCCTTCCACCCCAGAGAGCTGGGAGACCCAAGGTGCTGGTTCCCAATGTTTTCTGGTCTTACCAACAGGAAAGGATGCCAGGGATCAGAGCTGAGGGTCAGACAGACCTCTTGAGCTCCTGGGGGTTACAGGGGGCTCTTGCAGACTCATGTTCTGTCAATTGAAGGGTTTTTGTGTTTTCTGGCAATTGAAGATTTTTAGTGTTTTCTGGCAATTGAAAACTTTTTGTGTTTTCTGGCAATTGAAGGTTTTTAGTGTTTTCTGGCAATTGAAGGTTTTTAGTGCCAGCCTTGCAGCCTCCAGCCCAGGCTGGGCCCTTTGGAGACCTGCTCCTTTATTTCTGCTCCTGCTCCCTGGCTACAAAGGGGATGAAGCTCCAGCACCTCTCTGATTTCACTGCAAAGGGTGATTAAAAGTTCTCTGGGTTGGAGCTGTTTGCATTTGAAGGAACCAGCAGGAGCACCGTGGCATATCCAGGGGAGGTGGCAAAATGAGGGAGACACTTGTGCTTCCTCTGATAAACCCACGGAAAGGGGAGAGCAGTTCCCCCCAGCAGGAAAGGGGCCTGAGAAGGGGCAGGAAGGCCCTGCAGTTGGGGAGATAATGGTGAGTTCCAGCCCCTCTTGCCCCAGAAGAGCCTGTTTTCCCAGAGCTGTGCAGTCCCACCCTGCAGGGCTGAGCTCGGAGCAGCCCATGGAGCTGCCATGGACCTGCTGGTTGTACTGGGAGAACAATGTGGATAACTGGAAGAGGCACTGGCAGGTGTTACCTGAGCCTTTAAGACCCTTTGCTGCCTGGTGTCCCCTTCTCCAACCCTTGAGCAAGTCCCTTCTGTGCTCTGCCCTGCACAGCAGCTCTGGGAAGCTCCCAAAGCCTCTCCCATCCCATCAAGTGATGGGCCAGTGGGTCAGTATCTCATGGCTGGGGAAGGTGCTGGTTTTTAGGCTGCTGCTCTCCAGTCCTTGCCTGGCTCTGCAAGGGAGGCAGGACAGGAGCTGGAGCCCAGCAGTAGGAACTGTAAATTTGGTTTGGCAACCTGAGGAGCAGCTCGTTTCTTTCTCCTCAGCTTATGAATGGCCTCCTCTGTGAAGGTTGCAAATCTGAGCCTGGCTGCTGTTTGATGAGATTCTTCTATTCCAAGGAGAAAATGATCCTATTTCCTCTGCTTTCACCATATTCCCACATCCTTGTGCCGAGCGTGTCGAGAGGTGGAGTTCCACTGGCAGGGAGAGGGAAGATGCAATGTTAGATGTTTTGCTTTTGTGATCCTCTCAGGATTTATGAACCATTACAGAATGACTCATGTGGCCACATATTTTCCATGCCTCAGCCAGGATCCTTTCCATGCTTTGTATGCAAAAAATTAGCCATAATCAGGTTCAGATAGTGTGCAAATCACAGCCCTGCTTCCTATGGGCAGGTCTCTGGAGTGGAGCAGAGAGAGGTTACTCATTGCTGCATCCTTCATTTTTCAGATGCTGTGTGATCTTTAGTGACTGCCTCAGATGCAGAACAGCTTGCCTGAAACTTCCAGTGCCAGAGGTTTGTCACGGCTTGTTAACATCTCTTTAAGTCGTGTGATCCCTGCCCTGTGGGGTAACAATTTGGTTTTCAAGTCATTCATTGTGCAATAGATCATCTCCTGGGAGCTGGCCCTCTTTTCTTCCATGGCTCCCAACCCAAAAGATGTAATGCTGCAAAACACGCTGGGGATTTGAAGGCTCAGAGGGAGGGTGAGGACACCACCTGGCCTGGTCCATTTCTCTGTAAGGTTTGGAAGAGCAGACTGTGGTGGGCACAGGCTGGGGGCTCCGTCCCAGCAGCTCCACAGGGTTCCTGAGCTGAAGGCAGCAGGTGAGGGGACAGAAATCTCAGGGCAGCCAATTCCTGCCCCGGGCTGAGCTCGGCTTTGGGATGGAGACACGAGAGGCAGCAGCTCTGCCTTGGCACCAGCAGCATGAGGCATTTCCACCCTCACATTTTCCATGGAGGCAGAGCTGGCTCTGCCTGTCCCAGCCCCTGGTTGTGCAGCCTCTGAGCCCTCAGAGCCACAGGGCACAGGAACACCCACTGACAGCTGACATGGAGGGGATGGTCCCTTGTCCCAGGCTTGCCCACCCCAGAGCTCTTTCTGCTGGCTCTGGCATGTACAAGATGCTTTCATTCCCTGGACACTTTTCCTGACTTTTCCAGCACTCCAGCTCCCCTCCTCCTCACTGTGCCAGGTCTCTGCCATCACCCCCAGACATCCCACAGCTCCAAGGAATCCCCTGCCTCTCTCTTCTGCTTGTCCCAGCTCTCCTGTTCCACTGGGATCCCACTCAGGGTCTTCTCTTGGTTATTCCACACATTCTCCTCACCACTTGCCAGCCTTACACTGATGGAACTTTGGAGGAGACAATGTTTTTTCACAACTGCTCTTTTGCTTGCTCTCAGTTCCACTCCACAGTGTACAAACCCACATGAAGACGTTTTTCCAGGAATATTTGAAGCTTATTAGCATCAGTGCAACCCACTGGATGTTCTGGAATAGCTTCCTTTGGTCCTGTCTCAGCAAGATAATGACACTGGGGTAGGGGCTGACACAGCCATCATCATCATCATCATCATTCCTTGCCACCACCAGGTCTCAGATAGGTCTCTTTGGATTCATTCTTTAGCACTTTAATTTGGTCTTTACACTGATAAAGCACACCTTTAGTTTCATCAAGGCTGAGTTCCTTAGCTCTAACCCAGAGGAAGGCCTAAAGATGATGAAAAACCCACCTCATGTTTGCACACCCAGTCCTACACTCTCTTGTGCATCACTGATATGGAAAGGTTAAAAACGTCCTGAAATATTAAATACTGAACTCAGGGACTCCCCTTAGCAATTCTGAATTTAACTCAGAAAACCATTCCTATTCCATCCTGCAGACCTGAAGCTGAAGGTATTTTGAAGCTGTTTGCCCTTGCCACAGCTGTCCTTGCTGAGACCTCCAACTGCTCTTGGGTGGTGTCACATCTGGCCATCCCTGCCCTGGAGCACAGGGAACGTCCTCTTTGTGGGAAGGCCAAGATCTCTGTGAGAACATTTGTGTCAAGTGGGCCGTGTCCTCTGAGACCCCAGCACCATCCCTTTAATCAGATTATTCCGTGCAATTCAGGCATCGGAGGGTTGTTATTGGGAGAACAACAGTTTGTTTCCCTGTGAGCAGGGAAGGGGCTCGCACAGAAAGCTGAGCTGCCTTTTGTTATGGCAACGGAAGTGTTGGGGATGATGTAAAGGAAACTCCTATCAGCTCTGGGTCACATCACGACGGCTTCATTTGCAAAAGCCTCCTCCTTCGTTTGTCGTGCAGAGCTCACAGGGAGCACAGTTCAGCATGTTATTAGCCAGGAATTCGGGGAGGCTGAGGGAGAGGCGGGTGGAGGGCTCTTTGCAGGGTTGCAGGCGTGCTGCCTTAACCTGGAGCAGATGTGCTCGGGGTTCCGAGCTGGACTCAGGCACTTCTCCTCGGGGCTGGTTCTGTGGAGCCTGCGAGTTCCTGGGGCCAGGCCTGGGCCAGCTTTGTGCCTCATCTCTGTGGCAAAGGTGCTGCTACACAGAAACCAAGCTGCAAGAAGAGACATTCTGACATGACACAAATAGCCTGAGAGGGAAGGGACCCCCAAGGATCATCCAGTCCAACCCCTGGCCCTGCACAGACACCCCAACAATCCCACCCTGTCCCCCAGAGCATCATGCAAACCCTCCAGGAGCTCTGGCAGCCTTGGGGCCGTGCCCACTGCCCTGGGGAGCCTGCTCAGTGCCCACCACCCTCTGGGGGAAGAACCTTTTCCCAGTATCCATCCCAACTCCCCTGGCACAGCCCCAGCTGTTCCAGTGTTTCCTTTGGAAACCTCTCCCTCTGTGGAGCAACTGTGCCACCCCATGGACTCCCCACTCCCCTCCAAGAGAGATTTTGGCAGCCCAGATGTGGGATCCTGTGTGAGATCTCTACTGGAGGCTGCTTGCAGGGAATGTATTTCCCTTTTTCCTTTGAGAGTGCTCTGCTCACACCTCCCTGAGCACTTGCTGCCCCGCTGGAAGGAGCTGCCACACAGATAAATCAGCACATCCTATACCCTGTCCAAGAAATGCTGGAAGGGAAGTTCACCCAACTTTTCAATTGCATTTTTCTATCATTTAAAACCCAGTTTCAGGTACAAGACAATCAATTCTGGGGACTGTCACAAAGTTTAAATTAACAGAAAAGAACTTTAAACCAGCGAGAGCCGCTGACTTTTAAAATCAATATTTTATTTTACTTGAATGTGCAAATAAATATAAAAAAAACTACATTCAAGGAGCTGGCAAAGCAATTACAAGCCCAAAAGCAAAGATCCTTCAAACAAATGGAAGAACAAACTCTTGACTCAAGGTCGTGCAGACACACAGCGGTCGAGCTGAAACCCTCAGACACGAACAAGCCCCTCTCAAACCTGCCTGTTTTTCCCTTCCCATCACTTGCTACTCTCAGCTTTGAGACAGTAGCACTGTAAAGGGCAAAAGTCTTGCTTCATCTGTTCAGATTATAAATTAAGGTTTACAAAATAAGGATGCTTAAAAATACCTGAAGTACACTTAAGATGGGGCGATGGATCAGGACGGTGCACGGGGGGGTTTCCCACCCTGGCACACCTGGAATCAAATGCGTTTTAAGCCACAAGTTGCAACCTATTTTCTAGTAAACAGTTTTCTGTATCATAAAACCATAAAATTTGGCACAGTTGTCATCTCCACTGGGACACAGCAGAGAGGGGAGCAGGACTGAGGTGTGTTTTGGTGAGTTGTGTGGAGGCCAAAGGGGGACTCTGTGCTCTGCACTGGCCTTGTCCCCCTGCTCCCCCCAGCCCTTGGTGTCTCTCATCACTTCCTGCAGCAAGAGCAGGGGAAGAACCTTCAGATCCTTTCAGTAACCAAAATTTCACAGAGACCCAGACGATGAGAACAGGAGTTCTTGACGAAAAGTCTCTGCTGGCAGTGGTTGTGCAAGTGGCCATGAATACCAGAGACTGGCCTCCCTGCTTCCCTCCCACAGATTATTTTGCAAAAAAGACAAAGAATCGGGACAGTTTTCTATTAAATGTACCCCAAAGGCCCATTTTTCTACTGTCAAGTGAGACAATTGCGAAACCAACTGTTGTACAGTGGAAATAACCCAGGACAAATCCTACAGGCTGCTCCTTAGGTCTGGCAGAAAGAATAACCTAAAAATCAAAGTCACAAAAAGTATCAGGGTGGGGGGGGTTTATTGCCCTAAAAGCCAGGAAAAAGTTGGAAGCAAAGCTGAAAGGAGGCTGGATATGCCTCAAGACATTATGTTTGTAATACACTCCATGGACAGCGTGCTTGTCCTCAGCCCCTGAAACACAGGAGTGAAGCCCCAGGGGGGCTGCAGGACAGACACAACTAAATTTCCTTGATTCCTCACTAGATGAAGCCAGATGAGTGATGTGTTCTGCACAGAGCAGGGCAGGGTTTGTTAGGTTCCATGGCAGAAAAGCTTCGATAGCAGTACAGATGCTTCAGTGGAAAAGCTCGTCTACGACGGTCATGGCTGGATCTCACGCTGCCCAGGACAGATTTCCATGTGTCCCTGCAAATGCAGCGGCCGTGCTGAGGCAGCAGGAAGAGGAGAGTCCGTGGGACACAGCTCAGCTCCAGCACACGCTCCAGGAGCTCCACCTGCCGACGGACGGACGGACGGACACGGTACAACCCAGCGAAGCCCGGGCATGCACAGGGGAGGGGAGCGCCGGCAACAACGCTCCGGAGCTGCCGATCAACATGCAAAATACAAACCAAAAAAACAGGCCAGACCTCGCAGTGGATGTTCCTCCCTCCTGTTGGAGAAGGCAGAGTCTGCAGCAGGCCCTCAGCCCCCAAAGCAACACCGGCTGGTGGGTCCTCGTGCTCCCTTGCCTGGCACTGCAGCTCAGTTTCCTCCCCTTAGGTCACACTCCAGAATTCTTGGCTGAGGAAGGGCAGCCAGAGTGCTCAGTGTGCTGCTCACCCTTGTCTCAGTTTTGGCATTTCTCTCACCAGAGCACCAGAAACAAGAACCATCCCAACAAAGCCCCCTGGAGCGGGGCTGCCGAGCTGTGCCGGGTGCTCCCAGCCCCTCTGGCACTCCCAGGTTACACTGAAGAGTTCTGCAGGCTCCAAGATGGCATAAATTCAGGAAGATAGGGAATATTAAACCCTTCAAAGTGGAAGCAGCTGCCAGCATCTGCTCAAACACCAGCCCAGCTCCATCTCTCCAACAAAGCCACTAGTGGTAGTTCACCCCCTCACTGAGCCTGCCAGGACTGGCTGGTCAGCAGTGGCCTAAAGCCAGGAAACTACTCAAAAGGTGTGGCAATGCCAAGAGCCCCCTTCCCAGAAAGCTTTTACAAGTCTCTTCATGATGGCTGGAGGGTTACACTGCAAGGAGACAAGTCTATGCCATATGGAAAATACATCATAATCCAAAGTAAAATGCTGTTTGGATAAATATCATGAATACATACATTGCATTCCCACCACTATTCTCAGGGTAAATGTGCCTCCCCAGCAGGGCTGGGCTAGGGCTGTGCTGGTGCCAGGGCAGGCTCAGGGTGAAGCAGGGCGGCGGCTGTACTGCACCCTGTATCTGTTCACGGGCACCCCGTGCACGTTCACCGTCTCACACGTGGTTTTGCAGGGCACCATCTCCTCGTCCTCGTCCCCCATCAGCCAGTCCTGCACCACGTCCACGGCCTCCATGGACACGTTCTCCTCCAGCCACCGGTTGTGCCACTCCTCAAACTGCTGGTGGTGCTTCAGCAGCACCACGGGCTGCACCTGAAACAGGACAGTGAAGGTCATTGAGGGGTCTCAGGGGGGAGAAGGCAAAGCTCTCACCTGCACAGCTGAAATGTGCATGAGGTGGGCACCACACAAACAGTGCAACAGGACACAGCACACCTGCGTTCAACGATCCCTATTTCTTAGTGTTTGCCACTCCCCCTCCAACTTTGCATGGTAAAAGAAAAGGTTGCTAAACTAACCCAAAATACAGAGCATTTACCAGCTCTCCTCCGTGTTTCATCCAACACAGAGCAGTAACTTCTGGGTGTGGTTTGCAGGGATTCAGCCACAAGACTTCGTATGGGTACCTGTCTTTTGGCTCACATGCTCAACCTCTGCTACTGCCCGAGCTGCAGGGACAGTGAAAGGAGAAGCACCTGCTTGGCTCTGCAGAGAGCTCCCCTCCTGTACATGTAATCCTCCGAGTTCATGATGAACATCATTTTGTGGGTGTTGAGTTTGAAGCGACAGTCCACGTTGCAGGCGCTTTCCACCCCGATGAGCCTCTTCCAGGAGCTCTTCACCTCGCTGCGCAGGGCCCTCACCTGCTTGCACTGCCACTTGCGAAACTTCTTTAGGTTTCTAGGACAAAACAAGGATGACAAAGCGTGTGTCACACCTGGCTGTGCCTTCTCCTAAGCTGGCACAGCTCACAGCAGAAGTATGAGGCTTGTATTTCCACATTTAGCTTTTCAGACTCTCGCCACGATCCCCCTCCGATCTGTCCAATTTATGTTTGCTCTGACAAATATTTAGTGAAATGGGAACAAAGCAGACCTGCAGTTCCTCCCAGAAGAGACTGCTGAGGCAGGTCCACCCCGTTCCAAACATTCACAAACACACCTCAGGGCAGTGCTCATAGATTTCTCCTTCAGCATCCTTCCCTGTGCACTGGACTGCACTGGTCCCTCTGCCACAGGGGCAGGCAGGAAGCAGCAGCAGCTGCTGCAGGTGTGGCTCGGGGAGGGAGCAGCTCACCTTTGCAGAAAGACTGGTTTCAGGAGGAAGCCATCGTTCTGGTTGTTGGGAGCTCCTTCCACCCCAACGTACTGCTCCATGTAGTTGGCCAGGTGCTGCACAGGGGAGACCAATTCCAGTCAGATTTCACTTCATCGGGGCAAACATCACTGCAAAGAACCTGTTTATTTCCAGGCTGTTTATTCTGAGGCTGATTGATGTTGAAACATATTTGCTAACAGACCATTTCTGTCAATGACCACAGCCCCACGTGTCATCATCCCACCTCCCAGCTAAACTTGTCCTCCTGGCAATGTCTCACATTTTGGAACAAGGAAAGTATTCTTAGATATCTGCTTTGCCTGTGGTACACAGACTCCATGGTCACTGTGATATTACCTGGACCTCCACAGGATCCTCTGTCTGGGTTTCTTCTGTATCCAGCAGCTCAATGGTCATGATCACCTGTCCCTTCCGCTGCAGAAACATGACCTGCAACAAAGGTACAGGCAGAAGATATTGGCCACATGGGTTCACAATAAAATGCTCTGTATTCACCAGTCCTTTGGAGAACAAATATGAGCTAGGACAGAAGCAGCAGGGCTTCTCAGTGAGCCAGCCTGTCCCCTCACTGTCTCTGCTCTGGTTTTGGCACCCTCTCTCCACATTGCTCTCTCTCACCATCTCACCTTGGAGCTTCCAAACCCATTTCTCCCAGGCAAAGTGCCACAGCTAAGTCCCCTGGCAGCAAGTCCTTACCTTGAAGCAGTTCTCATCTGCCATGCACCGCTCAGCCTTCCACTGATAGCTGGTCTCCTTGGCTGCCCTCACACACCTGGATGACAAGTTACCTCCAGCAGCTCCTCGCTTCCTCTCGTTCAGGTAGAGCTCGACCACCTTCAAGCAGATGTCATCGCTCACTAGATGGTGAAGCTTCCATTAAAAAAGGGGGATTTCAGTCAGCGAGCCTGGGCCAAGAGTAAATTCTAGTGTGTTATGAAAGGAGCACCAAACTCAGCACAGCCTCACACCTCAGAGCTGAAGCAGCCAAGTTTAACTCCAGAGACTTCCCACATCTCTCTTTTTCATGACTTTGTAATCAAAGGAACAGGGAAGAGTGAGGGGCTGATGTGCCTTAACAGAATTAGAACCGTAAGACAGATTTGACTAAGAAGGACTGAAATGTTTTTGTTTTGCCTTAGATGTATTTTGGGCATGGCAGGATTTTGAAAAGACTGGAACTCAAAAAATGTTGGAATCACAGATTATGCTGAGCTGGAAGGGACCCACAAGGATCATCGAGTCCAACTCCTGGCCCTGCACAGGACCAATCCCAAGAGTCACACCAGGTGCCTTAGAGCATTGCTCAAACTCTTCTTGAGCTCTGTCAGGCTTGGTGCTGTGACCACAGCCCTGGGGAGCCTGTTCCAGGAGAAGGCCAGGAAGAGTCAATCCCCCAAGGTGGTTCCCATACGGAAGCTGAAGCCTCTCACTAAACTTCTGCTGGGGCGTTTCCTCATCATACCTAACTCTTTAATAATTAATCTGCTCCAAGCCTAGTGACACTGTGAGAAACCTGGCTGTGTGGAGGGGGCACGTGCAGCCCCACACGCCCCAGGGCCCTCACCTGGCGGACGATGTTCTGCACCAGCTTGTCCATGGTGAAGCCGATGTAGGCGTGGATGGTGAACATCTCCCGCAGCGTGTCCTCGTACTGCGTCGGGTCGATGTTCCCATCCAGCAGGCTCCTCACCATATCCAGGAAGGCAGGGTAGTACTCCTCCAGTTCCACCTCACCTGGGCAGGGGAAAGTGCAGGCATTTAGTGCATGGAAGAGGCACAGTGAGGTTAAGAGATCCAAAGGACACCACTGCTCAGGAACCATGACATTCTGTGTGAGGACATCCTCGATCACAGGCAGTTCTCTGTGCCCTGACAGGAATAGTTTATCTCATGCACTTTCAGGACTGCCTTGTGCAATAACTACTTTATTGTGGGGCCATTTACATTTTAAATCAAAGTATCAGATTAATACAACAAGACACTTGAGAACACCAGAGCACAGTGGGCTTGTGTGAGGTCTCTGTGAACCACACATGAGCCCTCAGAAGATAAATGACACACTGGCTGCCCTGCTAAATGAGCTGTGTCCACAAATCACAAATAGAGCAGAGGTTTGCACCTCTGCACCCCTCACAGACCTGCCTGCTGGTCCCAGTTACTCAGACATACACCACTGGAGCACTGGCAACCAGAGCATTAGGAGTGGACCGTGTCCTGGATTATTCTTACTTGGTTGCTTCAGCCTTAGCTCCATGGCTGGGTCATTGGTTTTTTCTTTCCTTCCCTCACAGAGCAGTTTCTCTCTCTCTTTCTCAGTCCTGTATTCCAGAAGCTGCTTCTGAGCCTGACGATAAATCTTGAGGAGCCTTGAGCAGAGAGTCTGGTGAAGGCGGAGGAAGAAATACCAATTGTTATTGACGAAGAAGAGGCTGTAAACATCATCCAGAGTGTTGTGGGGCTCAGCAGCTGTAACATCACAGAAGGTCGCTTTGGTCTCCAAAGGACTGCTTGGAGGCCCAGGCACGTGTTTTTTCCGTAGCTCAGGAGTATCCAGGTTCTGCCCCTGGTGGTTTTCTCTGTCCTCATCTGTTGATTCTTCAGAAATGTTGTGCTCGGGGGGCTGGGAGAAGAACAGCTCAGGAATGAAGTGATGCACAATCTGCCGGATGGTTGCCTGGTCCTCCTTTTGGATCGTAGGCTGCCTCTTCACGTAATAGCTGATCAGAGCTGCTGCATCTTCCAGAATCTGCTTGTCTTCATAGATAAAGATAAGATGAGGCTCGTTTGTGGATGAACTTCTCCCCTCTGAATGCTGCTCCTGATGCTGTAATCAAGAGACAAACAGATAAAGATCCTTCCAATCCATGCTCAAGAGCCATTCCTGCCAGAAGAAATAGGCCAGTATTAACACTGTGCTGGGGACAGGCTGTTTTTGATGAGAACTCTCTGAGCACAACCCCTTCCACAGGGTCCCAGGTGCTACCTACATGTCTAGGCCACGCTCTAACTGAAGGACACAGAGGGTGGGCTGTTTAGCATCACACACACCTCATCATAGACACTCTCAATTTCGTTCAGCAGACTCTTGGAGCGCAAGGCTTTGGTGTCATTCTGTTTGAAGTTGACAGCCTGGTGGTCCAGGGATTTCAGATAGGCCTTCTCATACTGCTCCCTCCAAATCTTGTTGAAGCCCTGCTGGGCCTCCCTCCATTCCTCCTCTTTTGCTTTCAATCTGCAAAAATGTGCAGTCCAGTTCAGAAAGACAAGCACAGAAATACACCCAAAACATTTTCACGTGGCCAACTGTGATGTACCAAAAGGTTTTCAGTGTTCCTGCAAGCAATAAATCAATCAAAAAAGCAGCAGCACTGATGATGAGCTATGCTTTGAAACAACACCTACAGAAAACAGTTCACGGAATCACAGGGTCATTTAGGTTGGAAAAGTCCACTGAGATCATTAAGTCCAACCTTTGATCACCTTGTCACCCAGACCATGGCACTGAGTGACATGTCCAGTTGTTCCTTGAACACCTCCAGGGATGGGGACTCCACCACCTCCCTGGGCAGCCCCTTCCAATGCCCGACCACCCTTTTTGTGAAGAAACTCCTCCTGATGCCCAACCAGAACTTCCAATGGCACAGTTTGGGGTTACATCCTCTCATCCCGCCGCGACTTGTTTCAAAATGCTTTAACAATTCTTTACCACTTTCTTAAGGACACCCAGGAGAAGGGGAATTACCTCTTCAGAACAACAGGGACTGCAGTCACTGGGTTCTTCTTCAGGCTCTCGATGATCTCTGGTGCCTTGTCGCCGTAGATGCGGTAAATGGCGCGGCGCTGGATCACTTCCGACGTCCCTCCCAGGCAGTCGTCCAGGCGGAATTTCTCCTGATCCTCCGGACTCAGCCGCGACAGTTTCTTCTGCACGCTCTCCAGCACCCGGATTGTGGCTAAATTGGTCTCCAGGACAACATCCAACTGGGGAGAGTTCCCAAAACACACAGTGTCAGCAAACAGGCAGAGCAGGAAGAGGCAGAGCAGCGGCCCAGGGTTTGTGGCAGGCACTGCAGCCCCACTGGGTGGAGCTGGGAAGTATCAGGAAGCTTTTTCCTGGAAAATAGAGCTCTGCCAGCTGTCCCAAAGGTAACATGCAATTTAGAACTGGACTCATGCCTAGGAAGAGCTATTAGACTCCAGGCAAGTGGAATACACCAAACCTGAGCTCAAACCAGCAAACATCAACAGAACTTTCAGGAACTGGCCACGAATTAATTCAGTGAAATCCTCATGGCCAGGAGTTTTGCTTTCTGAGGAGGCAGGAGGGGAGGCAGCAGCACAGGTACCTCAAACCTCTCGTCCTCACAGCGGTGCAGCTGCTCCTCATAGGGAGTCTTCTTGGAGCTGACAAAAGTGGAGTCTTCAGACCAGGATGGAAAGGAAACCCAGGTATCGTTTAACACCTGCAACAGTGCAAAGGCACGACATGGAGCAGAGCCCTGGGAGCCCAGAGCTCTTCTCATGGGCTCTGATACCTCTTCTCTTTTTTCACACTTCTTCCCTGAGCTTTTGGTGGGCATTTCAGACCTAATTCCCAAGTCAGTGGCATGACTGCTCCCCACATCAGAAGTCTCTCTGGAACTGTGACAGGGCCCTGCTCAGAAACCCTGAAGGCACCTTCACTGTCACCTCACACACAGAGACCACCCTGCAGCTACCAGCAACTGTAAGTAAAGGAGACAGTGGGAGAAGTGGGAGAAGCTGCAGGAACTCATACTGCAGCTGTGAGTTCTCAGGGAGGATGGAGCCTCAGGCACTGCCTCTGCTCTTCCAGGAGACTGTTTCTAAAGGCCATACTGACCCTCTGCTAGAAAATGAATTGCAGGATATTTAATACTTTTTTCTGTCCAAAAAAACAAATTTGTGTCTGCAGGCAGACTGGAAAGGTATTAAAGATGCAATTTGAGATGGGCTTAGATAAAATTAGTAAACTGTGGGTATTATTTCAATAAACTGGCTGAGTAACTGCTGTGAGACTAAAGCTGGTGAGTCAGCAGGGGAATGGGGAATCCAAAGGCAGAAGCTGAAGCAGCAATGACCCCCCTCCAATTCCTGTGGGTGCAGTGTGTGCTCAGGGAGTGAACAGGCTGCTCCCAACGTACTTCCTTGCAAATGGCTGTTCTCCCACTGCACTTTGGCTGCTGGTAGGTCTTGGGCAGAGCCCTGTAACTGGACCCGATGCGTTTGCAGGAGGCGTAATCGATTTCCCGGCTCATTCCATCCCCGGATCGGTCGCTCAGTGGAGAAGCAAAGGAAAGCTCCTTCACACCAAGGAAGGACTTGAACTGTGCAAAGAGCTCTGGGAATTTCCTTCAGAAACACAAGTAAGTGTATTTTGTTATTTCACTCTGACAGTTTTAGGGTGGTTAATGCGTGTCATAAAAGAGAGGGAGAAATATCTAAACAAACTCAGCACTGACGTGAGAAATCTTCCACTGGCATTTTATCTCTGTTATTGTTCTCTCTGAACTACCTGAGGAAGGAAAATAATTTCCCTTCACTACCTGAATACTCCCCTTAACTACCTGAGGAGAAATTGATATTTGCCACATGATTCTCCCTCTTCTGCTGGAAGCCAAACAGCTCAAAAGGCTCAGCACAGAGCTAGAACTATTCATCCTTTTCACAGCTCTGCTCTCAGATTTCATATTTATACCTTTATTACATTTTGAGATACTAAACAGGGAATGTGAACAGACAGGAAAAAAACTTCCTCAAAATGCCCTTTAACAGCTATATAGACAGGTTTAAAGCTCCAAATTTTACTACTACTCTTGTGTGCTGCTTAGGAGATACCCCTGAATTAAACCCAAACTTCAGTAGCAAAATTCACAATTCCTCCAAGAAGTAACAGAGTAGGACCTACAAAGGATGACACAGCAGAGATAGTTGGTAACTCACCCTAAAAACGGAGTAACAAGCTGGAGCAACTCAGAGCCAGAGACCAACTCCTGGTTGAAGAGGGCGATGCAGCGCAGGAAGTTTTCATAGACCTCCTGGCTCTTGAGCACCCTGCGAACCTGCAAGTTTGGAGACAAAGAATCACATCACTTGAATGCCACTTGGTTCATATCTAAGTAGTCTGAGCCATGGGTACAGTGCTGAACTTAACATAAAAAAAGAGAATATGCCAAAAAAGGCCAGTTCCAAACAGTAATTTCATTACTACAGATGGTGCCATGAGGAAACAGCACTGAAAAATAGAGGAATACACATCTGTAAGGGATAAGCATGCAGGAAAATGTTAATTAACATATTCTGTTTCCCTTCCAAACATACCCATTCTCACTTTTCTTGGTCTGTCTTTCCCTACCACTTGAAAAGTCAGCGAATTGCTAAGTGCTGACACACAAATTGTACCGAAAGCCAGGCAATTAACAGGCACAGAAAAGGCTGAAGAGGAGCCACAGCGTGTGAGAACAAAGCCTGACCTTGTCAAAGAAGGAGAACTCCTGCAGTGTTCCATATTTCCCCACTGTCGCCACGGACAGATCTTTGGTACCTCGCAGCTTCATCTTCTTCTGTTAAAAGAGCAAGCAGTTATATTTAACATGTTGTGACTCAAATGCCACCGAATTCCACTCGGGTGACACAGAACAGCTCCCTGCAAAGGCTGAGACCCCACATGTCCCCAGCAGTGCTCTGGAACTGCTGTGTCAAGTCCTCACAGCAACCTCTGTCAAATGTCTCCCAGAAAAAGGAATTGCTTGAGAGAGAATTCCAAAGAAAGATTTTTTTTCTGAGAAGCAACAAATTGTCCCTTTCCAGGCTCAATACTTAGTACAGAACATCTTGCTATTTAGCATCCAGCGTGCTGTCACACACATTTAAGCATACTTTAAGAACTCCCTTTTTCTACTGTAATCATTATTTTTAAAATAACTTCAAAATTTTCTCATCTCTAACACCCACCTACCTGAAATACACTACTCATTACACCTTTATCTAAGCAATTATCTAAACACAACTGGTAATATCAGATCATTCTGAGTCTTTACTTGCTAAAAGATACCTTTGCTGGGCCAGAAACAGGACGCAGCAGCAATGGTCTGGATCTCTTTTTGCTGTGCTCCAGATTCTTCTCATGCTCAGTTTTCTGGACACTGTTCACCTCACATGGTCCATTTCCTGTGAACTGTAATAAATAAATAATGATTCCAAGGTTCTCCTCTCGACTGGCTCAACTAAAGAATCTCAACAGCAAAGTTTATGACTGGCTTATGATTTTCCATTTTGCGTATTCTACACACAGAGAGGGTTCCATCTTCTGCCTTGCCCTAACCACACACATACCAAAGACCTTTTTGCCTCTGGGAGGAACTGTCCAAACTCAGAGAGCAGATCCTCCTGCCCCCGGAACAGGTTGGCCACTTCAGTAAACACCTCCTCCTCTGACATGCCTCGAAAGGGTCGGCCCTTGGTGTTCAGCTGCTCTTTCTGAAAAGATACACACAGATGTTAAACAGTCAAAAAATGCCTCACTCTGCCAGAAAACTCATCCTGAGCCCAAATCCCCAGTGCTACATGACTTGAAATGACTGTCCAACAGCCCCAGGTTCTTACAGGACCTCCTTTCTCACACAGCATCAGTAAATCCACTGGGGGTTAGTAAACACAGATCTAGATACAACCCTTTTACACCCCAGTCCCTACAAAGGTCTACAGTTTTCACATTTTTGCCACTTCATGTGAATATCTACAAGGCAGTTGTTGGACAAAGATTAGTCCTTGGGAACTCTGTAGTTCAACAGGCAGAGATTAAATTTGACAACAACTGCTCCAACATTTCCAGTACAAACCCACCGTCCCCTCCCACAGAGCATTTTTTACCTGGTAAGTGTGAAGGATTTCTAGAAAGGACCTGTAAATTTCTGGATGGTCAAGGAAGCGTGTTTTGATCTTATTCACATAACTGATGGCATTATTGAACTCCACAGAATCAGACTCCAGGGGAATCTGGGATTTATCTTCTTTGTATGGAAGCTGTTGCCTGAACTCCTCAGAGCAGTCACTGTGATTGTGGGAGTTCTCCTGGGAGTAGTGCAACAACATCCCACTGCCAGGGAGTGTGCTGGGAACGGGCTCGGGGGGCACCTGGAGACAGGCAAGGCAAGGCACACCAGAGAGAGACTTGTCAGAAAAGGATCACAAGTGCAAGTTCAACAGCAATCCAGCATCACTGCTTCCAAGCTGTTTAGCTAAAAAATACTACCACATGAAGAAGAAAGCAAAAAGATTTCATTAGTCAGTCCATTCCCTACCTAGTTTATTAACTCCATCAGAGAATATCTACAAGGCAGTCGTTGGACAAAGACTAGTCCTTGGGAACTCTGCTGCCTGTTCAAGAAGCAGAGATTGAATCTGACAACTGCTCCCAACAGCTACAGTGTAAACCCACCATCCCTTTAAACAGAATCAAAAAAATACCTTTCTGCCAGAAAACTCATGCTGAGCCAAGGACCCCAATGCTGCACAACTCCCAATGACCACAGCCTGGTTCCTGTAGCACCTCCCTTCACGCCTCCTCTCATTCTGAATAAATGATTCATTAGCCAATTTCCCAATCCAGTTTACCTCCATCACTTAAAAAAATCCCCTGAGTCCTACCTGGTGTAGGAACCACTGATTTGTGACTGTTATGATGTTTCTGTTCTCATCTGAGACGCTGCACCACCCCCCCCCACAGCAGCTCCTGCTACCCCTGCTCATTGCCCAGGAACTGCCCCTTTTGAGGATATTAAACATAAGGCTCTTAGAGATACTAATTGCTAAGTAACAGAGAGGTCTAAGGGAACTGAGACCTAAAAGACAGTTCCTGCTACTAATTGGAGTTAAACCACAAGTTTATCGGCAGAATTCACTTCACAGCTCCATTTCAGCCCCCACAACCACATAACAACACAAAACAAGCAGAGGTGACACCTATCTGTATCCCAGCAGGTTTGTTTCACTGCAGGACGTTACCAACTGCAGGGCAATACCTGATATGGACTCCAGGATCGTAAAGATCATTTCCAACCTAAACAATTCTATAATTCTGTGTACTTTTGCCTATTGCCTAAACAAGTTTCTCACTGGAAGACTGGAAGTTCAGCTCTTCCAGGATCCCTTCTTGAAAGGTGTCACTGCCCACACCATGTACTGAGAATCTGCATAAATATGTCAGGCCAATTACAAGTTCAGTTTTCAAATCTGACTGAAATATTTGGACTTGAAGTGGTGTCTCATGCAGGATCCTCATTCCTGTGCAAACTAAACTGTGGTTTAAGAATAAACTGGGGGTTGGAACTAGGTGATCTTTAAGGTCCCTTCCAAACCAAACCATTCTATGATTCTTTGACTAAATATTTAAATTCATATTATACCCATTATCATGGGTTTGAAAACCATCTACAAACTTCAGCAACATGCACTGCACAAAAATGTCCACAGGAGATGAGTCCAGCACCACACAGAACAGAGTTTACCTGGAGACTGTGACCTACCTGACTGTTCAAAGGTGACTGTATGCTCAACTTCCCATTCTTTGGGATTTCTATCCTGTAGCCCAGAGGGAGAAAGGCATTGAATCCTACAATGAGGTCGGGATGCTCGTGGAAAAGCTGGGAAACACGTCGGATGACTCCAGGTGTGTCAATGCTGAAAGGGAGAAGTGCTTGTTACTTGAGTCCAGATCAGAAACACAAGTTAAGCCTACAAAATGCCAGAGGAAGGGAAGCATCTGGTGCCTCAGGGTTGCAAGTTTTAAGAAGTACGTTTGGGAACTTCAGACCTAGAGATCAGCCCAAGCAAAGGGAATGGCCACTGCAGCCTCCCACTGGGAATGTTATCCAGAGAGGAAAGAGATGAGTGTGCAGGATGCCAAAGGGGTGAGACACCCACCCATCCAGGGCTGGCAGGTCACAGGTTCTGTGCTCAAGCTGCTTCACTTGTTTTCAAGATCTGCTTTTCAGAGTGGGAAGTAAAAACAGATTTGCCTTTTCCTGTGCATTTTGTTTCTGGAAAATGATGGGATGGATAGAGGCCCTCCCCCTCCATGTGACTGCACCACTGAGGGACAGGGCAGAGGGGCAATGATGGTGTGTGAAGGCTGGAGGACCCTGCACAGGTAGAGACCACACAAGGGCTGAGATCTGAGGGAATGGCTGGGGCTGTGATATCAGGCCAGGGGATTTAGTGATATCAGGGAAAGGTTCTTCCCCCAGAGGGTGGTGGGCACTGACCAGGCTCCCCGGGGCAGTGGGCACAGCCCCAAGGCTGCCAGAGCTCCAGGAGTGTCTGGATGATCCTCTGGGGGACAGGGTGGGATTGCTGGGGTCTCTGTGCAGGGCCAGGGGTTGGAGTGGATGATTCTTGGGGTTCCTTCCAGCTCAGGATATCCCAGGATTCTGTGAAAGGCTGAGGAGCCCCCCGGGGTGCAGGACCTGGGCTGTACCTCTGGCTCTTGAACTCCTTCATGATCTCCAGGAAGCCGTTGTAGGTGGCGGGGTCGCTGCCAAAGCGGATCTTCACCTGGTCCAGGTAGGAAAGCGCATCCTCCACCTGCGGGGCAGGAACACGGGTGAGGAACAGCCCCTCAGCTGGGGCAGGTGGGACCAGGGGAGGGGCACACGGCCCCGGGGAGGGGGCTGCGGGCAGGGGAGGATGGCAGGGCATGGAGGGGGACACACCGGGGGTACCGGGGCTGGGAACAGGTCCCGGGGGGCATGACGGCAGTGCCAGAGGGGAACCAGCAGGCTGGGGAGGGGGCACAGAGGAGGGGGCAAAGCACCGGGGAGGGGACAGAGGGGAGAGGGCACAGGGGAGGGGACACAGG
>JAWWEW010000079.1:2782049-2793441 GCA_035583185.1 Anabacerthia variegaticeps | reverse complement strand
GGAGGGGGCACAGGAGAGGGGACATAAGGGAGGGGGCACAGGGGAGGGGGCACAGGAGAGGGGGCACAGGAGAGGGGGCACAGGAGAGGGGGCACAGGCCCACGGGGGGAGCGAGACGCGGCCCCAGCAGAACCACACAGGACCCGGGCGAGAAGGGCCGGGGGGGACAAGCCCAGGGGACCCCCAGGGTATCGGCGTGGCGAGGACAAACCCCGGGGAGGGGCTGGTCAGGTGAGGTCTGGGGGGGCCATCCCTGTGTGTGTGGGGATGGGGCGGGGTCGCGGACCGGCCCTTGGCGGGGGGGTGGGGTGTGGGGAGGCGAGTGGAAACCGGGGTCAGCCGCGCCCCCCGCGAACTCACGTGCACCGGCAGCTTCTCGTGCGGGGGGGCTCGACCCCCTCCTCCTCCTGCCCCTCCTGCCCCCCCGGCCCCGCCGCCCCACCGCGGGGCGCTGCCCCCGCCGGGCCCGCGGCCGCCGCCGCCCCCCGCCGCCATGTTGGATCGCCCGGCCCAGCGCGGCCCCGCCCCCCCGCGGCTACGTCAGCGCGCACGGGCACGCCGGCAGGGGGACACGCCCACTGCGCGCGCGCCCGCAGGGAGGGACAGGCCACGCCCCACTCGCGGCGGGGCACGGGGAGGCTCCGCCCACCTGAGGGGACACGCCCACGGCGCGGCCCATTGGCCACGCCCATAGCGGGAGGACACGCCCACTTCGGACAGACCACGCCCACAACTGGAAAAACCCCGCCCCCTCAGTCAGGACACGCCCCCTCAGTCAGGACACGCCCCCCGGGGGTTCGAGTGCCGTGGCGGGAGCGGCGCGTGAGGGAGAGGTGGGGATGGAGGAGCTGAGGGGGGAACTGAGGGGGGATGAGGGAAGGGGGTATGGAGGAAGGGGAGGATGGAGGAGCTGCGGGGGGGTGAGGGAAGGGGGGGATGGAGAAACTTGGGGGGGATGGAGGAACACGGGGGGAGCCGGGATGGAGGAGCTCGAGGGGTCTGAGGGAGCGGGGGATGGAGGGGAGCTGGGATGGGGGACCCGCGGGTTTGAGGGAGCCCGAGGGGCTGAGGGGACCAGGGGAGCCGGGCGGGAAGAGCCTGAGGGGCTGGAGCAGACGGGGCGGCAGCGCGGCGGAAGAGCCCTGTGGGGCTGGGGGAGCCTGGGGGACTGAAAGAGCCGCGGGGCTGGAGGGGCCGGGGCGGGAACGGCGGGGCTTGGAGGGGCCCGGAGGGGCCCGGAGGGTCTGGGGGAGCGGAGGGAGCTGCGGGGCTGGAACTGGAGGAGCCCGAGGGGGCTGAGGGAGCCCTGTGGGGCTGGGGGAGCTCGAGGAGCTGGGGGAGCTGGTTTGGGGTAGCCCTGTGGGGCTGGAGAGGCTGAGGGAGCTGATCTGGGGAAGCCTGGGTGGCTGGAGGAGCTGGTCTGGGGAGCCCTGTGGGACTGGAAGAGCTGGAGGAGCTGGTCTGGGGGAGTCTGGGTGGCTGGAGAGGCTGAGGAAGCTGGTCTGGGGTAGCCCTGTGGGGCTGGAGTGGCTGGGTGAGTTGGTCTGGGGTAGCCCTGTGGGGCTGGGGAACTGGTCTGGGGCAGCCTGGGTGGCTGGGGGATCCCTGAGGATCGGAGGCTGGGTGGAGCCCATCAGTAGGGTGCACTGAGCTCCAGGGTTGCTCTGGGGTAGCTGGATGAAATGTGGAGTTAGGTAGTTTGGGTGGTTTTTTTGTTGGATGGACTTTTTTTCCTTATTTCCCTTTCTCAGGGGTTATTGCTATGGCAGGGGACAGCAGCAGTGTTGTGCCAAGGTATCAACAGGCAGAATAACCACGGGGAGGGAGTTTGCAGCAGATCTGAGACACAAAAGTAAAAGGACAGAAAAAGAAACCTGCCAGCTCAGTCCTGGGTGTTTCTGCTGATTTATCCTATTCATGTTCACTTTTTACCCCACTGAACAGGTTGGTGAGTGCTTGCTGGTCTGAGTCAGGCTTCCAGAAGAATTCCCTTGGTTGAACTGTTCCTTGCTTGAGTTTTCCCAGTGTTTCTTTCTGGATTTTACTGCATACATTGCTGTGATGTTCTGGAGAAGGTTATACCAGGTAGGGATGGTCTTGAAACAGTGAAACTCCTCACAAATTATAGAACCAACTGGTTATTGCAGGAAATCCATCTGCACTTGGTAGGATTCTGCTGGCTTGAAGGATTGTGTACACACACACTGTAGAGCCAGCAAGGCACCTGTGGAGACCAAGCTCAGAATTGAGCATTTACTGGGCATTTTGGACTTAAAATTTGTCCCTTCCCTCAATGGGCCCTGTCATCACGCCACTTGAACTCAGTAAAACTGTGTTACATGAAGAACAATGAGGAGAGGGGGAAAAATAAGCTCTGCTGTGTGTTTCTCCTTAGAGCAGTACAGATGATTTGCATAACAGAAATGTGCAGAAACCTTTCTTGCTTTGCCTTTAAACTTGCAGCTGATGTTTGTACCCAGAATATTTTTGTCTACGCTGTGCTGGAATACTCCAACTGTCATCTGCAGCTTCCGTACTGTACCTCTGGATTTGATATTCCATCCTCTGTTCTGATGCTTCACAAACTCTTGCCCTGTGGCCTGTTCCCCTCCTGACAACATGAAGGGTGCCCCAGGCCTGTCTGATGCAGGAAGGAGTAAATTAATACAGACTTTCTCGTTGGTGTTAGCCTTTCACAGTTACTCAGCCCTTGCAGCATCCCACACTGGCATGGAGTGATCCAGTGACCCAGGATCACCTTGGGAGAAGCAAGCACAGCAAATGCCTTTCAGGAGATAAGTGGGCTGAAAATAGGTGGTTGGCATCAGATTGATGTGCTGGGAAGTAAAAGTTGAAGGAAGGATGCTTTAGAGTATTCAGTGGTTATTCAGTGCTTAAGAATTGAGGTAATAAATAAAAATTTTTACAAGAGTGATCCTGGAAGGAGGATGAGATATCACAAAATACAGCTCCTGGCTTGTGCAGCACTCTGTAGCTGTGCAGGAAAGAGAGCCTGGCATGACTGTACAAAAGCCCTTTACTCCACCTGTGGAAAGAAGTAGCTCAGACATATCCTTGGAGTATTGTCAGGTGAAAGAGTAAGACTATTGGTCCAACCTTCTCCATGACTTTCTTTTTTTCCTACTGGATTTTCCTGAGGTGGCCCAATTTCTGTCTTCTATTGCTATTATTAACTTGAGAAATCTTGTTCTCTTCCCTGATTTGTAGCTCACCCTGGGGAAATGAGCAGAATCAGCTGTAAAGAACTCCTGTGACTTGTGTTCTGTGTCAGAGTGGGGTTAAGGGCTCTCAGTCACTGACAGCATCAACAGCTTGATGGTGTGTCCAGCTCTAAGGAGGCTTTCAAATCAGCCTTGTGCCTGTCCAGGATGTGGGTATTCCAGAGGGCTGGGAATCCTGTCAGTTGGATCCTCCCTGACAACCCAGGGCAGTAATTAACTGCTGACACTTACTACTGACCTTAGAACAGCTCATGTTCCTGCTGACAGAGCTGCAAGTCCCAGAGACACTGCAGGGACTCATCAGATCCACTGGTTGCCTGCTGCTCTCTATGGCTGCTTTCCAAGCAGATCTGGCTTCTGTGACCTTCCAAGGGAAACTTTTGGGGCCCAAGGGCAGCCCTAAAGGAATAACTGCCTGCTGGCCACGCCCTAGAGGACTCTGTAATCTCCAAGGGCAGCCACTCTGGAAATCAGGGAGCCAGGGATCTGAGTTGGAATGGTGTGGGTGAGCCTGTGGATCACCAGGCATGGATCTGCAGGGACAATATCCAGCACAAGGACTAACTCATCACATGCTCTGACAAGCTGCTATGAGTGCTGTGTGGTTGAGTGATCCTGGGACTCTGGAGGTGGGATGAAGGTGACATTCAGTGGAAAGACAAGGACTGCCCCAGAGACGAGCCCCGTGAAAAGGAGCTGGTTTTGCTCAGCTGTTTCCAGGCATCTCACTGGGGCAGGTGTGTCCAGTGTGTCACACACTTCACTTGTACAAGAAGGGAATCAGCAAGACTGTTCCTACTCCAGCTGCACATGAATGTTCCCTCAGTTGGTGCTCACCATTGGCTTCTTCATTTGTGAAATAATTTGCATATCATTCCCTTTTCAAATTTCACCTGTCATAGTAAGATGCTATTCTAGACAAAAACTTTGGAGGGGAGATTAAAAAGCACTCCAAGCCTGAACCAAATTTTCCTAAATCTTGTGCTTTGAAACAGCAGGAAGGAGCAGCCTCTGCTTGTCCCCTGCTCAGAGCTGACCCCGACTTTGCTCCCTCTATGAGTTGTTTTGGTTCTATCCCTACCCCATGTGCAGGCTGAATTTCATGCAGTATTTCTGAGCTGCACTTCGCCCTCTGTGGGGTTCCAGGTGGTGACTTTATGTGTGTCTTCAGGCTGGGTGAGGCAGACATGATTTGTGTCAGGGTTCTCTGCTGGTGGTTGTGGCTGAGCTTCCACACTCCCAGTTGTGGGGACCTGAGGGAGGCAGAGACCAAAAGGCTCTCACACAGGGCCAGCAGAGTGGCTGGTGCTCCCATCCCACCCAGTGTGTCAGTCAGCAGCCCCTGGTCAGATAAGCTCCACACCTTGGAAAAGCTGGGGGGAAAACTCATCACTGCCTGAGCCACCTCCTCCTTAGTCCTGTTTAAGAGGTAAGATAATCTTAATTAACTTGTACAGAAACATAAGTCAAAGGATAACATGCTAATACCAGCAGGCAAAACATTGCCTTTTGCCTGTAAAGCAGCTGCTTGCAGCACCTGGAGCTGTTCAGCCACAGGCTTCCCTTACTCTGAAAGGTGCCTGATTAGATCCTGCACACTTTGGGCTGTGCTGTCTGCTCACCTCCTTCCTTTGGTGCTCCAGCTGCCTGTGCCATCTGGCTCCTGCTCAGAGCTGGTGACAGGGCAGCTAAAAGGAGTTCAGATTTCAAACATTGCAGAAATGAAGTTGTGTTTCAGGCCTGAGCATAAACTGGCTCGAGGCTGGGCCTCTGCATGGACTGCTCTGTGCTTAGGGTCAAAAATAGGAGAACAGAAAGACTTGAAGCAATAAAGAGAAGGGTCAATGGTGATTTGCTTTTTAGAGGTGTGGCAGTTCTAGAAACACGTTCAGAACTGCAGATCCAACCCCCCCACAGATTGCTGGGGATCAATTCAACCCTGTATGGGATGAGAGGCATGTTCTGTAACTCGGATTTGTAGGGATGCCTCTGGTTGGGAGTTGCCCAACCTTCCTCCCTCCCAGGAGAGATGCAGCCTGAGAAGCAGTAAGGATGGTGCTGTTGCCAGCAGAGATAACAGCTGGATGGACCACCCCTTCATGTTCCAAACCTGTCTCCAGGAGCCTGTGGAATCCCTTTGGATCTGCCAGGTACGCTCACACTTACTGCTCAAAGCCTACAAGAATAAAATGTTACTGATTTATTGAGCTGAGGAAGACTTTAATCCCCTTCAACACCGTGTCCTTTTGCATATGTTTTAATTCCTTTATTTACTTAATTTTTAATTCCTATGTTTACTTAAAGGGAAGCCCAAAGGGACGCTTAGAAATAGTGGAAAATAATCCTGTCAACTTAAGTCTTTTTCACTACTCACATCTCAATTACTGCCTAGAGAAAGGGCTCCTGGTGCCCAGGCACGTTCTGAATCTTCACAAAGAGAATTTCACCCAACCTTTGTTACCCCTTAGGCACAAGAGATAAGTGAGGCTAGGCTAGGAGAAAATTCTGTGTGTTGGCCCCTTTAAAAGGACGCTTGGCACGTGGGAGAGCAGCCCTTCCCTAAGGAATGGCAGCTATTGAACCTGGAGCAAGGACAGACTCGTCTGCTGACACCACCACAGTGAAACCCTTCCAGGAAGCTTCTTGAGCAGAGTGTTCCCATCAGAAGAGATCTGCACACAAACAGGGCAAGGGTAAGACATGCAGGCAGGACAGCTGGGCTGAAAGAGATCAGCAGTGAAATTAGCCTGGGCACATGGCATTGGGCAAAGCTGTGAAGTGCAGCAGGACAGAGAGTGCTTTGCTTGTCCATTTGGGAACCAGGCTCTGCAAGTCTGAGGAGAATGCTCTGGTCAGAATGGAGAAGGAAGGCCTGTTGAATACCAGATCTGTTGTCTGGCTCATTAAACCTCTGGATATTATAAGAAATATGCTAGGAAAGTTGAACAGACAGATGTGTACTGCAGGTAGAGATCCTCTGCTAAATCCCACGATCTTCCCTTGCTTCTGGATCAGAACAGTGGATGTTGGTGCTTCTCCCTGCAGCCCTGAGAGCTGAGTTTTGGATCTCAGCCTCCCAGTGCTGCAGCTCCACAGGCTCAGGGTTCCTCCCTCAGGCATAGCCACGATCAGCAGCCTGGGGTGAGCACTGTGGAACACATCCAAGTATCTGCTGCCTCTGCAAAACTGGAAGATGAGTTCTGCTGTCTCCAAGTGCCAAACACTGACCTGGGAAAGAAATGGGAAAGGAGGAATAGCGAGGTCTGACATGGCTGTTCTTTCAGCACCTTTAAGCTGAGCACTGTCCATACCTTTGCACCTGAGGAAGAATGAACAATCCTGTGCCCCTCATCCACAGGAACGTGGTGTGTGGGCTGTTCTTTGGGATTTGTATCCTGGATAATAAACCTGATTCTGCCAGAGATCAGATCCCAGATGTGCAGACTGTGATCCTTGGCAGCAAAGAAAGCACAGGTTCTTTATCCAAACACTTTCACTCACCTCAGCTATAAAACAAGGCAGGGATTCAGGGAAAAGGAGGATTTTTGGTGTTTTCAGCAATTAGAAGAATGCTGGTGGCTGGGAGGTGTCTGTGTGACTACAGCTCCAGGAATGCCAAGCTGTCACAGCTCTTCAGACAGGAAAGAGCTTTCCAGCCTCAAAAATTAGAGAAGCCTCACCAGAGTGCCCAGAAAGGGTGTGCAGCATCTCCACACCTTCCATATTCCCGTCCTGGGAACAGTAATCAGGATGGGGTGCCAGAGCTGTGGCACCTGCCGTGGCACAGAGAGGAGAGAGAGAGGCTGCTCTTGGTGCCACAGCCAGAAAAGGGACATTCTGGGTTTGTTTCTATGCTGTGTTTCCTGGGCTGGAACCCCCTGTCCCATCTGAACCCCATGATCTGTGCCAAGAGCAAGATTAGTTTCCTGCAGACATATCTGGGTCAGGGTGTGCTTTTGTCATCCTGAAGACAAAACGACCCACTTTGCCCTCATTTGTGGGAGCTGGGGCTGGCTGAGCACAAAGGCTCAGCACCTTCAGCCTGCCTTTGTCTCAGCTCCCAGGAGAAGCTGGGCTCCTACAGAAAGAGATGCTCTCTCCTCCTTGCCCTCTTTCTTGGATCTCATTTGTAACAGTTGGATAATTACACATATCCTGGGCTGTGTCTGTCCCCAGGACTGATGCTACCTTTGAGGAACCCAGTGAGGGTTTGTGTGAGGGCCCATCAGGTGCCTGGAGAAATCCCCACAGTGGAATGAGCACGGGATAGGGACAGTAATTGCATCAGCTCAGGCACTGCTGGCACAGCTGCCCGATGAGCTGTGGGGAGGAAGGCACGAGGGGAAGGAGCCCGGCCAGCCCTCCTGTGTGGATTGAGAAGGCAGAGACAAAAAGGCCTTTTAGAACGCAACTCTGGTGGGCCTGTGAGAGCTGTCATAGCTCTATTATGTGCTGTACAATGTGTAATGACCTGAGCTGGCCTGTTCTGACACTTGGATAATATAGGGAAGTGTAAATAGAGGGGAATATAATACAGTGTGGAACATGAGCAATGTAATGGTGTGGCAGGATTTTTCCCCGAGGGAGGAGTGAGTATTCTGAGGAAAAGACAGGACCCTCTGCTCTAGTTTGCTTGACTAGGAGAGAATCCAAGTGGCTGAGAGTGTATGAATCCTTTGATGGATCGCAGAACAGATAATTTTGTCGCTGGTTTTGATTCTTAAAAAAGGTACTTGGAAAGGAAAATTCCAGTTGTAAACATGTGTGTCCCACTGTGCCCCTGACAGAGCGTTCCCTTCAGGGCTGTGTGTGCTGCTCCAGGAGCAGCAGTGTGTCCTGCACCAGGACAGCAGATGAGTTCAGTGCCCATGGCAAAGCAACTAACAACAATAGCTATTCCAGAGTATGTTGTTTTACAGCTGGTGCAGTTCAGATTCCCTGGGGAAAGGGCTGTCCTTTGCTGGCAGGAGTCCAGCACTGAAACTGAGGGTCTGCCTCCCCAAACTGAGCACAGACCAAGGTTCCTCTCAGACAAAGGTATGGCCTCAGGGTCTCAAGGGCAGGTGATGGGTCTCCAGGGGACAGCAAGACCTCTCTGTCCTGGCACCTTTGGTCAGGTGGGAATCTTTGTCCAAATGCAATTCTGGGAGGAGGACTGGCAATTCTAGAGCTGGGCTTCTGCAAAGGAATGAATGACAGCCCTTTCCGCCAGGAAGGAAACCCTGGAGCCCCAGGGTCTCTGGTGCAGATGATGGGCCTGCCTGGGCACTCCAAAGGCAGCCAGACCTTCCTGCCCTGGCACCTTTAGTCTGGGAGGAATCTTCACCCGTGCTGTTTTGGGAGGCAGACTGGAGATTTCAGAGCTGGGCTTCTGCAAACCAACGATTGACAGCCCCTTCCCCTGACGCCTCAAAGCCAGAAAATAACTCTCTAAAACTCTTTTTGAGTATTAGAAAGAAAAAACACTGGGTTTTTTACAGTGTGCTGGGTGTGTAGGCATCATTTCCAAAGGACACACCCTGAGTTACAGAGGTGCTGTGGTTTTATCCCAGAATATCTGACACTACACCCTCTGTTACACCCACTGCCCCAAACTGGCACCTCCCTCAGTCACATCTCCTGGAACTGAGTCAGTGGTCACAAAGACCACCCTTTCCTCCTCTTCATCATGATCTTCTGCCCTTGGAACAGCTTCTGAGTCCTCTTGAGTGGTTCTATCAAGCAATGGGCCTGTTATGTCTTTTCTAAGTACATTCTCTACACACAAGATGGTCTTTACCTTGCTCAAAATCTTTATCCATTGGAATCCTTGACCAGGAATATTAGACAACACTTCAGGAATCTTGGACAAAGGTACTAACAGGGCAAAGGCAGTAGCAAGCTATACCCAAAGTGTTAAAAAGTTATACTAAAATCGATATAATCTGTATTTTAAGGCATCACAGTCCCTGCTCTGGGGTACAACCCTATTTTGGGGTACAGCCCCACTCTGGGTCACAGCCCTTATTTTGGGGTACAGCACCTTTAGGAGGTACAGCCCATTCTGGGGTACAGCCCCATTCTAGGGCACAGCCCCTGCTTTGAGGTACAGCCCCATTTTTGGGGCACAGCCCCATTCTGGGGTACAGCCACCCCCACACATCCAGCCCCACTGTAGGCCCTCCAGGGCACTCTCTGGGGAGGGGAACTGGGGCTGGGGATTGCAGCCATGCTACCCCACCCCATGGGAGCAGAGGAAGGTCAGGGAGTGGGATTTTATGGGGATTGAGGCCTTTCTGGGGACACCAGCCCTGAGCAAAGCCTCACCAAGGCAGACAGAGCTCCAGGCTGGTGGGATCTGCTGGGACAGGAGTTGGGCAGGAACACAGGAACCAGGCAGGGACACAGCCCCTTCTGCCACCTCCTAAAACCTTTCACTTTCTTTGGGTTTGGAATTACTATTTAAAAATGCCCTCCCTGCAGTCCCTCAGCAAAGGAAGGCACAGCCAGGCATTTGTTTCCTTCTCTTCCCTCTTTGAGGCCTTTGGGGTAATGTTGGAGGGAGAGGGTTTCCCTGCATGGCACTCCTGCTCTCACCTTCTTCATGCCACGGGGCAGTCCCCCCAAAAATATTTCCAGGCAATGGGCTGAGTTTCTGTGGGTTTGGGACAGAATCAGGCCTTCAGCCACCAGCATCACCCCAAGCACCCATTTCAGCACCTGCTGCTGCTTAAGTGGATTCTGCCTCCGGAGAGAGAAATGTTCCAGGGGAATTCTCTGCCCCCAACAGTTGGCTGAAGGATTTTTCCCTGTAGGTGTTCACTTCTACAAAAAACCCACTGATTTTAGAGAATCAGGAGAATTCTGAGCTACTCTACACATGAATTCCAGCAGCTGCCATCCTGTCCTGGTGCTGTGACACCACTCAGGAGGCTGGTGAGGGACCATAGCCCACCTTCTGCCCCTGGAGAGGATAAAATCCCCCCTAACCCCAAGGGCAGAGCCACCCTCCCTTCCCCCTCTGCACCATTCCCCTACCCCCAAGAGATCTCAAGCACTTTGAGAACTCACAATTGTTCAGGCATTTGCTGGAGAATTGAACCATCCTCTGGAGCAGGAGAGTGGGGAGAGAAAGGCATTTTGATTTTTATTTCAGGGCAAATCTCCAGTGGTCAACATGCCAGGTGCTGAAGGTCTGCAGAGACACAGGCAGCTCATGCTATGGGACTGGGCAGTGAGAAAAGCCAGGGAAGTTGTGTCAGGAAAGAATCGAGCTCCAAACCCTGCCCTTCTGCAGGCACGAGACAACTGGGGCTCATTCCCAAGCAGACAACACAAAGGAACCAGTGATTGCACAGCAGAATGAGCTGCTCCAGGGCCAGGTGGGTGACACCTTCCCAGAGTGGAACATCAGGGCCTGGGAAGCTGCAGGGTGACAGAAACACAGCAAGAACCAGACAAAAGAAAAAAGCCAGGCCCTCACAGTGTCCCTCACACCCTGACCCTGGGGACCCTGAGCCTTCTGGGAGCTCCTTGGGTGGGGGGCAGAGCTTGGCTGCACAACCAGCCCTGCTCCCACATCCCTGGGGAATCCTGCCCTGTCCTCCTGCCAAACCCCAAGTGTGGTGGAGGCAAAGAACTCGTTGCTCACAAGTGCCAAGGTCCTGCCCGAGTAGCAGTGGGAGCAAGAGCTTAAAAGGTGCCTCATGCTCAGATTTTGAGGGAAAATCCATTTCCTCCCCTGCTCAGCACAGGGGCAGCTGCAGGGAACCACTGCTGGAGAGAGTGGGATGCTGAGGGCTGGGCAGGGGGGACTGGCACAGAGCTTTAGAGATCAGGAAGACACTGAGATGAGCAGATGTCACATCAGCAGCTGTGATGGAAATGGCTCTTGTAGGATTAAAGATCTGCTACGGAGCAGAGCTGGGGTGTGAAGCCACAATACGGTAATTCCCATATTCCCACCTGGAGTTCTATGTCCAGCTCTGGGGGCACCAACACAAAAAAGATGGAGCCAGTCCAGAGGAGGCCATGGAGATGCTCTGAGGGCTGGAGTCCCTCTGCTCTGGAGCCGGGCTGGGAGAGCTGGGGGTGTTCACCTGGAGAAGAGAAGGCTCTGGGGAGACCTGAGAGCCCCTTCCAGTGCCTAAAGGGGCTCCAGGAGAGCTGGA
>JAWWEW010000079.1:2760559-2781949 GCA_035583185.1 Anabacerthia variegaticeps | reverse complement strand
CTCTGTGCTGCTGGAGTCATTCACTGATTTCAGTTTTCTTTCTTGTAGCTGAAGAAGAGAGTAACCTGGAGACTAAAAGTATATCTGAGCCCAGCCAAGAACACTTCCTTGGTGTCAGAGATGGATTTGCATCCTCAGCTGTGAAAAAGATAAGTAGAGGGCTTTGCCACATAGAGGGGATGAGAGCCAGGTCCGAGTGTGTGCCAGTGAGATGAGAATTTGAATGTCAGACTGAATTTGATGGGTTTTTTAGGGTGTTGCCTCTTGGGTCAATTTATGCGCTTCATTGTAGTGTTTTTCTTTCCCCGGAAAGGAAAAAGAAGGGGAGGATGAGTTAAGAACCACCAATCCAAAGAGGGAGACCCTTGGTACAAGCTAAGTAGGTGCCCAGGGTTTTCCAGTCACACAGTGAGGGGAGGGACTGGAGACCTCTCTCTGGGTGTGTGCTGCCCACACACACCTAGACAGACGTCAGACTGAGATTAAAAAGCAGGCAGTTCCTGCTCCAGGTGGAGGTGTGTGCTGGCACAGAGGACAACGTTGCCTCCTGCGGGGACGCCCGCTGAGTGTGCTGAGCCTCCCGAAGCCCAAGGGTGCAGCAGCCGGTCACACTGGGGGTCTTGAGCACATTGGGGTTGGTATGTACAGTGACTGGGTAAGAGGTGCTGTAACTGTGTGAGTGGTGTATGAGTGTGTGGGAGTTGTCTTGGTTTCTTGTGTTTCCTTTTCTCAGTTTTTGTTTCCTTTTGTTTGCCACTTTGTGGCAAGAAATGCTGTTTGCTTGAATTTTAAGTGGTGCTGTAGTTTCAGCCCGAAATCCTTCCAAACCCTCCAAGAAACAGCATTGCACGCACTCGTTCACCTTGCATCTCAGAGATTTTTGGTTGTGTTACTCAAAGGGCATTGTTTCAGGCCCTCTTGGCAGCTGTGGTCTCTTGCTGTGTGTTTTGGGCATCAGACTTAGTCCTGTGTTTTTACATGATGCTTGTTGTGGGCAGAGGATTTACAGAAGTAGTTCTCCTGCGTCCTTCCCCTTTTTGGTGGTACCTCCTTGCGGTGATCCCTTATGTTCGATTACTCTCCGAGGCTACGTCACCCTACTCGACTGATGAGTGCAGTTTCACAGGCTGCGTTGCCTGAGTATATATGGGGTATAGAAATCATTCTTGTGGACGGGTCGTGTCCTTGTGCCATGTTTGTTTGTATTTGGTGTGTCACCTGTCTCTGTGTGAATTTGGCTTGTAGCTGCCCTGTGGTGTGGAGTTCAGCTTGGTTGAATAGCAATAAATGTCTGCGGTACACATATTTTATGTGTGTTTTGAGTGTAAAAAACATATTCTCTTTAGTTGCGGATAAATCCAATACAGGAACAGCCATCTGAATGGAATTGGGGTTCCTGGAGTAAGAGACGGCATTGGTTTTCCTTGAATATATGGAGGAGGAGCAGTGGGAGCAAGCTGGGATGAAACAATGTCATCAATGCAGTCTTGTGAGAACTTTGAGATGTTTCTGCTGAATGAGACTTATTGATTGCACATGTATAGCCCTGTATATGTTTACTCAGTCTCGCAGGCTGCTTCTTTTACTTAGTTATTGTGTGTCCCCATTAGAATAGAAAAACACCAGCTACTTCATACATTCTGTTATTTTTATTACCTTGGAATGCTCCATATTGTATATTAGCATATTTCTAGTTGTATTCTGTATGTGAATGTTAGGTTCTTGATTTTTTGTTGTTTTTTTTCTTTGGTTGGTTGGTTGGGGTTTTTTGTTTGGTTGGTTCCTTGTTACTCTTGTTTTTTTTAAAGATGGTAAAGAGTTGTTTCAGCAGGCTATAGGCATGAGAGGGTAGGTGAGCTTGGTGAAAGAAGTGAGCATTGAATCCAGGGCAGAAGTAGATGTTGTTTTGGAGGTGTTCTATTTCTGGTGAGACAGTACACATAGGGTAAGAGGTCACTTCCATGGCATGCCAAAAGCAGGAAGCCCATTCTGTCCTCTCTGGTCGCATCGAGGCTCCTTCGCTGCCCGGTCAGGCCACTCCACGTGGCGTCCCGCTCAGGTCCGGCTGCTGCGCATGCGTTGTTCCTTCCTTGCCGCACTTGCATTCGGCCAGAAGGCGTCACCCGCCAGGCATTGCGCACGTGCGGCAGCAGCGGCGATGGCGACCCCAGCCCAGAGAGAGGAGGCCTGGCCCTAGTGAATGTTGTTTCTGATTTGTTCATCTTTTTTTCTTTTTTCTTTTTTTTTTTATTTTCTGTGAATTTTTGTTTGTTTGTTTGTCTGGGAGGAATCTTCATCCATGTTCCATTTTGGAAAGTAGAACACATCCCAAGCATTTGCTGCCTCTTGAGAAGTCTGGAAAATGAGTTCTGCTGTGTCCAGGTGCCAAGCACCAACCTGGGAAAGAAATAGCGAAAGGGGAATAGGGAGGCCTTACTTGGTTTTTCTGTCTGCAACCTTCACGGTTGTAGCTGTAACTGGACCTTGTGGTTCTTTCAGCACCTTTAAGCTGAACCATACCTTCGAACCTGAGGCAGAATAAGCGGTCCTGTGCCCCTCATCCACATGAAGGTGGTGTGTGGACTGCTCTTTGGGAGGTATATCCTGGATCATAAACCTGGCTCTGCAAGAAATCAAATCCCAGATGTGCAGACTGCAATCCATGGCAGCAGAAACAGCAGAGATTCCTTTTCCAAACACTTTCACGCACCACACCTCAGCTATAAAACAAGACAGGCATTCACAAAATGGGCGATTCTCAGGAACTGGGAGAATGCTGGTGGCTGGGAGGTGTCTGTGTGGCTACAGCTCCAGGAATGCCAAGCTGTCACAGCTCTTCAGACAGGAAAGAGCTTTCCAGCCTCAAAAATTAGAGAAGCCTCACCAGAGTGCCCAGGAAGGGTGTGCAGCATCTCCACACCTTCCATATTCCAGGCAATCACGGAGGCATTCCCGGGAACCTGCTACCAGCAGCTGGTAATCACGACTGTGCGCCGCAGCTGTGGCACCTGCCATGGCACAGAGAGGAGAGAGAGGCTGCTCTTGGTGTCACAGCCAGAAAAGGGACATTCTGGGTTTGTTTCTGTGCTGTATTTTCCCAGCTGGAACCCCCTGTCCTGTCTGGACCCCATGGTCTGTGCCCAGAGCAAGATTAGTTTCCTGCAGACATATCTGGGTCAGTGTGTGCTTTTGCTGTCCTGACAACAAAATGACCCATTTTACCCTCATTTGTGGGAGCAGTTGCCAATGGGGCTGGGGCTGGCTGAGCACAAAGGCTTGGCACCTTTACCCTGCCTTTGTCTCAGCTCCCAGGAGAAGCTGGGCTCCTACAGAAACAGATGTTCTCTTCTCCTTGCTGTTTATGCAGGTTTAGATTAGATATTAGAAAAAAAAATCCTTCCCTGTGAGGGTGGGCAGGCCCTGGCACAGGTTGCCCAGGGAAGCTGTGGCTGCCTCATCCCTGGAAGTGTTCAAGGCGAGGTCAGACAGGGCTTGGGCTAGGGGAAGGACGCCCTGCCCACGGCAGGGGGTAGATCTGGATGGTCTTTAAGGTCTCTTCCAACCCAAACCATTCTATGATTCTTGGTTAGAAAAAGAATATGAAAACTCTGGATATTTTTGCTTGCAGGAAATACAGCAGCAGTGATCCAGAAAAATGTATTCTTTACAACTTACTGCAGCAATTCCTCCATCCCATTTTAAGCCCACTCCCTGCATTGTTAGCCAGCTCAGCAGTGAGAAAGAGCCCCAATAAAAGGAAATTCTCCTCACAGGGAAGCTTTTCATACACAGTTGAGTCTGAAATTCTTATGGCTGCTTCCCCTGCTGTGCTTTTAGCAAGAGAGAATAACACTCTCTAGAAAAATCTGTGTGACACCTTTTAAGTGAGGTATTCACTGAATTAAATCAACCAAGCAGCAAGGTAAATTTAAGATAAATTAGGAAGACAAAGCAAATAGAAAGAAAAGTAAACACATATACACAACCATAAGCATGAGTGCTCTCTCCCTGCATGTACTTGCACCCTCTTCTGTTCAGAGATACACAATGTTAGTTATATTTATGGATATTTTTCATACCTTCAAAATTAAAAGACACAGGGAATATAAAGGGCATTTTTCTCTGTGCATGTGCTTTATCATATGAGATTGTAATTTTTCCAGAACTGGAATATTCTGTCCCCAAAATCATGTAAGCAATCATAACACTACAGAATCACATGATAAAGAAATACAAGTGGGAATGCTAAAATTAGAATGGGGAATGGCTATATCTGCAGCTTTCCTTGGGGCAGGTCTAGGTGAAAAGTGATCACTAATGAAGCCTGTGCCAGTGTCAGATGAGAGAAGAGCTCCCTTGGGTTGGAGATTATTACGTGTGCACTGCTGTCCAACAAGGAGGAAGCACTTAGCATAAATACCTGGAATAATTCATCATCTCTCACTAAAATTGCAGGAGTTACCGGAAATCCTTGTGTCACTTTACACTTCAGCCCATGGGAATTCCAAACTTTACAGTGAAAGAGTGGGTTTAACTTACTGGTTTTTGGTGAAAATCAAATCCTGTCACATCCTTCATCCTGAAACTGGTCCTGAAAATACATGAGGTATAATGAAACTTGAACAGATGTTGTAGGTGAAATCTTAGCACTGGCTGTGCTGACATGCTGACTAATCATAGAATCATTAAGGTTGGAAAGATCTCCAAGTTCAGCCTTAAAATTCAGGTTCTCTGCAGTTTTCATACATTCCTTTCAGAAACTGCAGCTCTGATTAATTCTGCAAATACTGACCTCTCTGCTTAGGCTGGAAATACCTCACTGTCCAAACACCACATTCACTGTGCTATGTCCTTCTGGAGGAGATTTTACATTGTTTTCTTCCCTTGGAAGGCACTTTTTGGGTAACTGAGAGCCTCTCTAAGCCTGTGCTTGCTTATTTTAAAATGGAATCAGAGGGAATGAATTTCAGAAGGGGGAAACTGAGTTTTGCAATCCCTGAGAATCTGAGTCATTGCTGCCCACTGCCAGTTATTGCTTTAGAAGCTCAGTCTAGCAACTGTGTCCCAGTGGGAAGAGGAAGAGGGAAATACTAGGATATTCTTTAGGGGAGAAGTTCTTCATAAACACTGTTGCTGTTACAGGGATAGACAGGAATGAAGCATGTGTTGCTCCGGATTTTGGGAAAGCCTTGGACAGGCATCAGCCTGCACTGGGCTGTGAGTGCACAGCAGTGCTTGGACTGAGCATGGCCTCACTGCCAATGCCATTAATTCCTGGTCTGATGCACAATTCTGCCCTCTCTGCCCTGTCCTAAGGCACCTTCACTTCCAAATGAAGCTGCAAGCTCACAGCTTCCCTGCTAAGCACAGTCATCATACTGCATTGCAACACCACCAGCAGGAGTGCCTGATTCAGCAGCTTCAGAACTTTTCAGCTGATTTACTTGAAAAAACTGAGCTGATGAAGATTGGATAAGGCTGGAGGGCTGGAAGAGAAAAGGGACCATGTTCCCACAGAGGAGATCCCAGCGTGTGTCTGGACTGGAGCTTGTGCTGCTCTCTGGACATCCTGAGCTCGGCAAAGGGGAGATGATTATTAGAACTGAACATCAGTGTGTGGTGCCTCTCTCCAGAAGCTGCCCTGCCCCTTTTTCTAAGAAAAGCCTGAGAAAATTTCAGCTACTTTTATCGGAAATGGTTGACTGAAACTTTGCATGGTGTGATCCATCTATATTTGAAGGGGACAGATATCTCTATAGAAACCAGTGTTTGTCACTTGGGAAGTATCCCCAGAGTCTCTTTCTAAGGTACTAAACGTGTTCCCTCCCAGGTGCTGTGCACCCGAGGTCCCTTTGTTCAGCATCCTTGACTATTTAAGAAAAAGTTGTCTCAGTATTTTAGCGTGACATAAGACTGCCAGTTCCAGAATCATTTATAGTTCAGGCTCTCTCAGCCATGTAAAGCAGGTTTCTCAATACCCAGGCAGTGAGTGTGTGTGTGCCCTGTCACTGCCTCCTGTCAAGCTGTGCAAGAATGAATTTACTGTGCACAGTAAGGGTTAGGGTTAGGGCTATTTGCTACTTTCTGGCTATGTTTGGAGTGGGGAACCATCCCCAAAAGAGCAGCACATGGGAAATGATAGAAAGAAAAATTTAATCTTTTACAAAAAAAAAAAAAAATTTAAAAAAAAAGGACATAAAAGAAAGAAAATCCATCCCTGTGGGATGCTACAGCTGACAGTAGAATTTCAGTGACAGAAGGTGGTTGGCTGTTGCTCCCGGTTTTGTCATATAGCGCAGGGATGTCACCATGACCCACCTGCTGCTCCCTGGCCGTGGGGATCAGAGTGCTGCAGCAGAGCTCACCCCAGGGTCAGTTGTTGAGCTCAAACTGCAACTGTCAGCAGAGAACAAGTAGGAAAAAAACCATCTTTGTCCAATTGCCCTTGGAATGCAGAGGGAGAGAAGTAACCTGATGCAAACACCTCAGCAAAGGCCCTGACAGAACAGGCATCCCCCCTCCTTTTCAGTGCCTTTCTCCCATGCTGCTCTGTGTTCCAATATTGCCAGCATGTTGTTGTTTCATTTTGTTTCAAATTGTGTTTCTGCATGTGTTCAGGATGGCTTTTCCCATAAGGAATGCTGCTTTCTCCATGAAACAGGGATAATGCTCAACCAGCCAAGCAGATTCACTCGCTCAGAATGGCTTTCTGCTTCCCCATGTTCTCACAGGAGACCATAATCTATCATTTCTGTGGATCTTTGCCTTTTCCAGGACACTGAACTGAGAGAAGGTCAGTATCAGCCAGAGTAGCTGCTGTGCTTCTCCTAGGTCTCTCATGAAATGAGATTTTAGAGTCTGTTGTTTACCCTTGGCTATATCCTCTGTATCCCTCTGGCACACAGAGGAATAATTAATGAAAAATTAGTAATCTGTTTTTATGGGCTCCTTTTGCAAACAATACTTGATTAATCTCACAGTCATCTGCCCAAATAAGAAGAGATTAACCAACATCCTAATCTGTCATAAATCGAACGGGCAGGGAGACAAAGCACTTACCTTGAGAGCCAGATAGACCGAACAGAGCCGATGTTAGGGTTTAGCCTACATTAGCCTAAATCTAATTTAAGACAACACTAGGACTCTAAAGTCGTGGAATTTTGGACTGTGCTTCAAGGCACTGCAATCTGTGATGTGTTCTGTGCTTCTCACTCTGCATCTACCTGTCATTGTTACTGATCACACCAGTTCTTATCACTAACCAAGAGAATCAGCTCCCTCACTGATTCAGGCAGTTGGTTGCAGTGGGACCAGAAGTCCTCAGCCTGCAGAGCTTTTATTGGACGTCCAGATTTGCCAGCTCGATTGAGAAGCATCAGTGGCTGGGATAATTGGGTATGCAGCAGCTTGTTTTCTGCAGGAATGCAGCATGTGTGTGATGGTTTCTTCGGAGCTGCTGCAATTTGCAAATCAAAAGCAAACAAAATCAACCATCCAAATCTTTTCCAGGGGCATTCTGGATTTCCTCAGGCTATAAAAATGGCAAGCCTCTAAACATATCAGACCTGTTTTCCTGCATTCCAGGGCTATAGCCTACCTGTACCCTAAGGCTAAGATGAAATCACTGTCTCACACCGATTCACAAGCTCTCAATAATTCCCCCAATTCGCTTTGGGGGACATAAAGGAAACAGGTAAGAAAATACTATAAATGGTATTTTTTCTAGGGATACTGTGTGAAAGAGAGACCAGACTCCAAGGTATTCATGACTGTTGATCTCTCAGCACTGTCAACATCTTTTTGTCACAGGTGTCATCACAGAGGTGAAGTGAGTAGCAGCTGTGAGTCAGGATGGCAGTGTGGGCTCTGGCATGACACGGAATTGCTTTTCACACTCTCTGCCTCTTCCAGGAGCCATCAGCCCCCACTAGCTTGTTCATAGGCTGCTGCAGACCACAAGAGCAGGATTAAATTCTCTGCTGGGAGGTAATTTTGTGGGTGTTTACCAAACAATGTTGATATCTGATAAAATTCAAATCCCTTTAATTGGCATTTCCTTATTGTGGATGGGTACCCAGGGCAAACCAGATGCTGTGGGGTCAAGAGAGCATTCTAAAGAGGAAAATATCAATCCTCTATGCAGACTATTTGGTATCAACAGCATAATTTCTCCAGTGTTAGTGGTTTGCCTTGGCTGTGTCCTGTCTTCCTAGCAGGAACATAAGGAGCTCATACAAACCCAAATGATCTTTGAGTGATTTCTAGAAAATCTTGTATAGATATATATTCTGATTTCTCACTATTTGGGAAAAAAAACCTAAAATATCTTGAGAGAAGATATTTGCTGAAGCAAAAAGCTGGGTATGTAAGGTGGTAGGAAATGCCATTTAGGCTTAGGGTTCCATACCAACCTGTCTTGTGCCCTACAGAAGCCAGTTACATCCATTAAAGAAAGGCACAAGAACCATAAAGTAGACCATCATAGCTAAGTAGCAAATAAAGTTGTTGTGCTCTGAAACACACATAAAGCTGTCATTTTTAATGCTTTTGTGTACTCTTTAAAGCACCATGGAATAGGCTGCAGGAAAAAGCAGGCATTTGGCAGCCAATCACCTGGAAAGTGCTAAAAGGAACAACCACTGTATTGCTCAGGAGATGGCCAAGGTAACATCCATCTCTATCCCCTGGGTCTTCCTGCTTCACTGGATTATATAATTTGGTTATTCTTTGGACAAAATGTGCAAGAATGTACATACTGGCATCAATAATAAAAGGAAAAGGGGAAACCAAGAACACTGGTGCCTCTGGCTTGGCGATCTTGTGTTGGCTTTGCCTGTTCTTTCATAAACTCTTTGGTACAGAAATTTTCTTTGGCCTCCCCTTTTCATTTTACTTCATTTACTGTGAAGAGTTATTAATGTTCTGTGTAAAATTATCCTATGGCTTTGAGGTTTTTTCTACAGACACAGTAGTGATGGAGAGTGTTCCGTGTGTCTGAAGCTGATCTGCCACAATGAAAAGGCTGCAGGCACCAGGTTTGGCGCTGCAACAGGAAAGGGAAACCTGACAATCCACATGAAATGCTGAAACAGCAACTAAAACACTTGTTTTTTCCAGCAGGCACCCAGGGCCTCTTTGAGGATTAAACCTACTGCTAAATTTAGCTCTGTCTCACTGGAGTTAGTATCAGAAGTTATCAGATCAGGACATCTCAGGGTGGGGGGCGGGGGGATGACGTGTGGCCCGTGGAAGTCTATGCCCTGGCAGCTCCTCTCCTCCCTGGGCTGCAGCAGAGTTGGGAACTGGGAACATTCTGTGAAGTCAGCATGGCCTGAGACTCCAGGTACTTCAAAGTACCTGGAATACCTGCTCTCGTCAGCCTGTTCATCTACACATCCTGAGCAAAATCATAACACTGAACTGGATGTCACAGGACACCAGAATGGTTAAACCACTTGAAACATTCTAATCCCTTTTTTAAGGTGTTTGATTGGTTGTTTTTTTAATATGCATAAAGCTTACACTGACCTTCTTTTCCACTTCTTGGATCATACAGACACTTTAAATTCTCCATTCCAAAGTAACTTACTCTCAATTGCTCTGATGAATTAAGGAGCGACAATAAACATTTTAAGAGTTAAATCTGGGGGAAGACAAGTGGAACCCTTCAGAAAATAAACAACCCATTGCAGGTCCTTGTGTAGTGCAACAGGTTGATTGACTGTGTCATGTTTTCCTCATCAGTTCCATCTCTGTGCAATGGAAACAAGTTACTCCATCTCTCTACAAAATGTCCAGCTGTTTTCATGCTGTTTGGAGCAGAGTCTGAAGGAAGGAAATGTGTGTACAGGTCAGGTAGAACTTCCTAGAAGTGCAGGAGAAGCCCTCTGTCCCTGCAGCAGTGGTTATTGAAAGGTCCATCTTTGCCCCTTGGGATGAAGGACACCAGTCTGGAATTGCACCAGACTGCCAGTGCCGAGCCAGGGAATTTCAAGCCTCGTTCAATCTCTCTCACTAGGAAAGGCTTCACTAAATGGAACCTATGACTTCTCTTTATGGCCCTTGTCTTCTAAATACTTAACCCCGTTCCTGTCAGGTACTCTGAAAGCATTCAGAGCTTAAATTTTAACATTCCTTGGAATATTTTTCCTGTCTGCTTTTGGTTGGAAGCTGTGATTTGAGTCCGTCCAAAAGACTCTGAAGAGCAAGGACACTTAGAGAGCAAGGCAGCAGGCAACAGGACCACAATAAATATTCTCACTCGTGCAAAGCATTTTGATTTTTTTCAGTTTTAAACACTGAAACTACATATAAATATACTGGAATTGCTTGTGTGTGGTTGTATGTGTGGGTGTGTTTATTTACCAGTTCCAGGTGAATGCTCTCCTCCTTCTCAAAATGACAAAAGGAAAGACAGAGACAACAGGCATAAATGCCAAAGGAATCAGTTTCCATATTTCTTTCCCTGAAATCTCAGGAAGTCTGGCTGGAGGCAACACTACAAACGCCTTTTACCATGTTATTTCCATTTATAACATGCTCAGGCACAGCTGTATGACATAAAGTCTGATCTCTCTCTTCAGTCAGAATCATTTTGTCATCAGGTCACGGAGACTCAAAGTAGCTCAAGGAGCTTCTGTTTGGCGCCTGGGGCTGGGGAGGGTAAAAGAAACACAGATTTCCTCAAGTGCCACTGGACAATCAGCCACTTCACAATTTTTATTTGCTGAGGGCTTCTATAAAACAAAATTCCCCTTGAATCAGACATCTCATAAAACATTTAGAGTCTCATGCATGCTCGTGATACATCAGGTTTCAGTAGACCAACATCTGCAGAACCAGACAGTGGAGCTGCCAGGCAGAACTCTGGTTTTCTGCTGAAGGGGAGAGAAACTCACAAAATTAAGGCACTGTCAAACCCCAAGCCCACAAACCATTTGACCTTTCAGACTGGCTCTCCTCTGATTGTATATAATTTTTTTTATTTTTAATTAACCATCAGTTGCAATTTTGAACAGGGACACACACACACACACACAAAACCCATTTTCCTTAAATCCTCCTCTTTTTATCTGCAGTTGGGAGGTGACAGCAGCAAACCTCACTGCTGGGGATGGAAAATGCTGCTCAACTGGGAGCCCAGTGCCACATCCCCATGTGTGCCATCTTCACCATGGTGATCCCAACCCTTGGATGAGGCCACTTTTAAGGACAAAATCAGTTATAAGAACAGCTTAAAACTACTGTAAAAGCCAGTATTCACTAAGCAGAACATGAATGAGCTGACAGACTCCTCCTGAGCCATGCAAGGCATTGATTTTCCACTCATTGGGCAAAAGCTGCATTCACAGAACAGTGGTTTGGCCCAAAGGGACCTACAAGGGATAATCAGTATTTTCAGCTGGTGTGTTATCAGTCCTTGAAAGTAGTTTTAATCAGCTGGTGTGAAATCCACTGCTTCAGTCTTCCTACCTTAATTCAAGAATACACAAACATTCCTTCCTTCATCCAGGGAGTGTCCAGGCTGTCCTTCAGGGTCACTGCTACAAGCACAAACCAGCACGTAGTTGTGGGCTCAGGACCCAAATTAGAAATTCCAACTCTCTGTATAAAGATGCAACATTAAAAAAGCCAGATTCAGGTCCATGATTGAAGTGTCATGGCAATTATAAATAAATAATAATAAATACTTACACTCACACACTCTTCTTTTGTATCCCATGGGATTACAAACAAACCAGACCGTATTTCTCCCCTGCTTAAATAGGATCAGGTTTGAGGTGGGACACACAGTTTAGGATAGTGACAGTACCAACATATGGCACTGGGAGCATTTCACAGCTTAAGAGCTCTCCAAAACAGACTTTAAGCAAGTGACAATGTTCTGTCCATTAGAATCAGAGGGAACTGAGGTGAGAGAAACAGAGTTTGGCTCAGACAAAGTTAATATCCTTATTGCATATAAAATGTCACATTACTTGGAGATATGGCAGATGCAGAAGGAAGGAAAAATCAGATCAGGCTCATATGAGACCATTTAATTTTTTCAAGTATGAAATCCTATTTCCACACTGATCGTGTCTTAACAGTTTGTTGTTCTGGCAGACATCAAAAAGGTCAACAAAAACTCAAAGGAACTTATGGGTTGCAGGAGCACAAACCATTCCCTCCATTCATAAATAAACACAGTGAAAATATTTTACATCAATTGCAAATGCTGCATCAGAATTGCTGACAGCTTGGGAACTGGCACCCACTTATCACCCTGGCACAAACCTACAAATCCCTGAAAGTACGATCAGACTAGAGAGACAGACCAAGCAGCAAGCAGCAACACAGAGAGCAAAACTGAAATTCAGGGACCCGCCTGGCAGTGTCCTGGCTTCCACCTCGCCACCGGAGTCTGAGGGAGAAGGACTGGAACACAAAGGAGGTCACAGGTGGCTTTGAGACTCAGCTCTGGAAGAATTTTCTTGGCCTATTTTCTGCATCATTGCTTTTTTATTCAGCTTTTTTTGCCTTCCGTTTCCTTGTGCCTTCATTAAGCTCCTCTTTTGACTTTGCAGGAGGAGGCGGTGGGTGGGAAACCTCATGGGAGGCCACGTGATGATCGTGATGGTGGCTTGGGTGTCCACTGGAGAGAGAGCCAAAGAGCACTGGGCAGATGAGGTTTTCCACTGGAGCAAAAGGTGAGGCGTGGGAGTGAGTGGCCGTCATGAAAACCTGTCATGCAAGAGGAAAGACTTGGAGTTAAAAATCACACGCACGAGCTAGGGAATACTGACTAGCTAGGACATTCCACTGACCCCAGCTGAAGTCCCTACTGCTACATGACTCAAGGCACAAGGATCTTCTATCATCCTGCCTGTATGATGGAAAATTTAGCCTTGAATGGCCCAAGCAGATCGTTCCTGGGTGTACAGCCAATGCTTTCTGCAGTGGACGCCGTAACACCCCCAGTTTATGTCTGTACCCATTCTCTGTTTCTCTAATTTGTAGCATCAAACCTGCTGTGAACTTACCTTGCAAACAATCATGAACATGGTGAAAAAGAAGATGAGGTTGGCTTCAGAGATGGGGAGCCAGTGAGTCTGCTGCAGAGTGAAAAGGACTGTGCCATACAGACTGGCCTTTGTTGGGCTGGAGGAGAAAGAAGGATGTTTTCTGGAAGGTTTGCATCCAGCCCTGAATGGTTCTTTACATTTCATTCTTGTTCTGACCAAGAACTACCTACTTACAAGGACATGTGAAGAATTTCATTTGTTTCTGGCTTCCAGACTCCACGCAGCAGTTGCTCAAAGTTAGACATCAAGGCCACACCAGAACCTGTGACACAGGAAAACCTGTCAAACAGCTGGAACCGGCACACCAGAGAGGTCTGCTGTCTGGTCCCCAAGGGAGAAGGATAACCCAGGGGGACGAAGGGTTCATGACATTCTTCCCAAGTTTAAAAGTTAGCCTAAAACAACAGAGCAGAGCAAACACTTTCTAGAATTTCCGTGTTTCCTGATGCAGGGAAAGGGCATTTCCCTTTTCCAGTAACTGATGCTCAAGTGCTTGCTCCAAAAAAAAGCTAAAGGAAAACTGCCCAGGCTGTTTCAACACTGACAGAAACCCCTGAAAAGATACAGGCAAGGTCAGAGACAGCAGAACACAGTGTTGCAGGGAGCCTGAGTGATCCAGCTGAGCACATCAAGCCTGCTGGTCACTCTGAGCTTCCCTTACAGCCTCTCCCATCCCTCCCTCTTGCCTTCAGGGTATGTCATGTGTCACCTTTGACCCATCCTGTGGCCATCATGACAAACCACCCATGGTGGTAAAGGTGGTGAGCGTGGTGGACCCCAGCTGCAATCTTGCGAACTCTGACCACCTCCTTCATGGCCACAAAGACGAGCTTCATGGGCAGGAAGCTCACACACTTGTAGAAGAGGTTCATGGGGCAGAAGAATATCAAATACCTGCAACAAAACCACAAAGATTTTAAGGAGCCATTTGTTTGTCCTGATCTGGGACGTACAGAGAGGATAAGTGCAGCATTAGCCTGAGTCACGCCAGGTGGGAGTAAAGCAGAAGAAACAACAATAAAAGAAGATTCTTAATGTCCTAAATGATTCTATAAAAAAGGAAAGAAAGTTTCTTAATTTCATAGCTGATTCTGTAAGGAAACCAGCATGCAACAAAGCCTCTCTACAGCAACAATTAATTAAGTCAATATCAAATGGACTCAGGGAACCCTCGCTACTGATACCACTCTGTTTTGAATAAAAAAATAATCATTTTACTTCAGAATCCTTTAGAAGTTTGTATCTTGTATGGTTCAGAGGCATCAGAAGCTACATATACTGAACTTACACTATAGAGAGAGGACAGATCTCAAATACTCCCTTTTCCAGATGATTTCCATATTTTTCAGCCCTGAAAGAATATCTTTCTTTTCTCAACTACAGAAAACCAGATAGCTGAGGGGTTTACTGTAAGGCTTCTGTGCATGAAAATTTCATTCATGTTTCCTAATAATGTTCGTTCTGCCATGCAAAAGCACATATAAGCCATACACATTGAGGAAATTAAAGGTTAATTTGTGCTCCTTTCACTATTACAAGGAATAAAATGCCCCCAAATCTTCAGGGTGGGCCACTCCTCTCTATATGTGGCATCAGCTGTGGTTTGGCCCTGGCTCAGCAGCAGATGCTATGAATAGACCTGCCCAGCCCTTGGCCTGGCCCCAGCCCAGATAATCACAGCATTAGGCAACTGGTCAGGGAAACTGGGAACTAGAGCCAGGAATGCAAAAGATTCAAAGCCTACCTCACCCCACCTCTTCTGTGCCCAGTTAATCCCAGCAGGATCATTCCCCTGTTTCACACAAACAGAACATCTCCCTCTCCAGTGGAGGGTTGTTCACAGCCAGTGATGTCTAGTGCTTAGAAAGGTGAAGTGGAAGGCACTCACCAAACTGCCGTGGCCAGCATGACACTGGAATTGTTACTGAAGTAGCCAATAGGTGCCTCTCCAAGTAACAGATCAGCGAGGATGTAACTCCCAAAGCAATGGAGCATCGCACAGAGCCAGGAGGCAAAAGGGCTCTTCCGAGACATCTCCACGGCTCCTGGGAAGCAATTGGAAATCACAGAATCATCCACGTTGGAAGAGACATTCAAGATCATCCAGTCCAACCTTCTGTGAGAAGATGGATCCAGCAAACAAGCAGAAACTTCAAGACCCACTAAGAAAGAGGCTTGAGGTGCATGTTCTCTCATAAAGTAAGTCAAAGAAAAGTGCTTGTAAAATAAAATACCAAAGTGTGTGTTCTGTGAAGCCCAAGCAAGTATCAGAGATTGCCAAGAAATGGTGCGACCACAGCCTGCAGACCCCCCTTGAAGGTTTCACATGAATGGAGACATTAGAAGTTCATGAACTAAGAGTTTCTCTCCTTTATTTGCTGCTACTTCCTGCAACCAGAAAGAACATTTCCTCCCTCGAAATCAGTCTTTTTACAGTCTAAAAATAAAATGCATACTTGTACCATTCTCTCCATTGCTTCAACCTAGGTGCCCTCTAGAATTCATGAACAATCTGTTCAGCTCTTTCATTCATAAAATAACCTGTAAAAATAGAACAGGAATTCTTAATCTCTACTTGAAAGAAGAGGATTTCAGGATTCTTCCCTGCTCCTGTACAAGTCTGAAAACACCCTCTGAAAATACAAGATACTAAAAAAGTGTTACTGTTTGTTAATACATTGTGGTGTCCTCCCACAACCTGTAACTGTCTATTTTAAATTCCTGTAGCCTTTTTTTGATCCACCTTTGTATTCCTTCGGGAAAATTTCCCAATAACATCAACTCTCATCTGAAACTGCTGCAGAGTCCTTTGTGCAGCATTTCAGATACAAAATTCTGTTCAGTGAGCCAGTAACAGGCAATCAAGAGAAAGAACGATCAAATATTATGTCAACATGACTACCTGACCCATCTTTTAAACAGCAGTAGGCGAATCAGCATGTGCCAAAGCTGTGAGAGCTCAGGCTCTTCCATCCCCAGAGACATCTGAACCAGCTGAAAGCAGCAAGACAGCTGCGACAGCTGAGACATGAAACTGATTCTTATAGAAACCTGAGGTTTAGCTTGAGGCTTAAATTTAGTAACACTTGTTTTTCTTCGGCTCCACGAAGCCTTGCTGTCTCCAAGGAGGAAACAGGACAGTTCTGTCCCAACACTGATCTTCAGGAGCTGTGGGATGGAGTACTGTAGGAATCCAGGGAAAAGCACACCCCAGCCTTACCCAGTCCCAGTGGATTCCTGGGCTTATCTACATTTTTGTGAGAGCTGCCTGTTAACTGTTCAGTTTAGGACTTAATGCTGGAAGACAGCTGGAAGTGATCGGGGCCGGAAAACCCAGCACTTGTTTACAGGTAATTTAACTAGAACAGAGTGTGGATTGTACAGCACAGAGACCACACAAGGCAGGCTTCGAAAATCATACCCAAGCGTGGGGCTCGTTTTTCCCCTCAGTCACTACGCAGTTACAGTGAAACTGCTCAGAACAGGGTATGAGGGGTGCACACAGTATCAAAAACACACAGCGAAAGTGGCATTTGGAAAGGACTGAGGTGCAGTCAGACTGTGGCAATGCAGAAAGTGAAAGCCAAGGTGCAGATCTATCGATCCGTGTACAAGATAAGCCCAAGGGAACAAACAAAGCAAAGTCAGTTATGGTGCCTGAGAACAGACTAGGGCATGGTCCAGAGGGTGGGAAAACGCCAAGGTTTTACTTTAAAGCCTTTTTGTATATAAATAGGAGGGAGGTACTGCCAGAAAAACATTCAAGCCAAGGGACTGACTAGAAATGTAATGCTCAGTCCTGGGGTCGCACCAAAGAAGTGAATAAACTTAAAACACCTCAGTGCGTCTGGAATCCAATCTTAAAATAAAATGCAAGATTACTTTTCAAAATCAGTTCGTGGGGGTTTGCGCTCTATCTTTAGACACAGGTGCCAGAGCTCTGCTGCCGCCACCTCGAGCGGGCAGAGCGGTGAGAAGAGGCAGGAGGGAGAACCTGTTCCCGCGGGAGAACGCGGGGTCCGTGCGGGCAGGGCGAACCCGCCGCGTCCCCACCGACCGCGCGGCTCCCCCGGGCCAAGGGCCGCACTCACCGGGCTCGTACTTGAGGTACAGGACGGAGACGATGAAATAGGCGGTGTCGAACAGCGGGAACACGGGCAGGGCGGCGAAGGCCGCCGCCAGCTCCCCGAGGGGCAGCGCCTCCGACAGCTCCATCGCGATCGGGCCCGGCCCCGGGCTCCGGCCCGGCCCCTTCCCCGCACGGAGCTGCGCCCGCCTCGGGCCCGGCTCGGTCCCCGCCGCTCTCCGGGCGCGGAGCCGGCCCGGGCAGCGCAGGCGCCGCCGCGGCGAGCAGCACCCGCCCCTTCCCCTTCGCCTTCGCCTTCCCCTTCCGCCGCCCCGGAATTCCGCCCCGGAGCCGCCGCCGGAGCCATGATCGGAGACCTGCTGCTCTGCGGGTACCGGGGACGGGGAGCGGCGCCGGCGGCGGCTCGGCCGGGTCGGGTCGGCCCGGCCCGGCCCGGCCTGACCGTGACCCCGTTCCCCTTTTCCCATCGGCTCTCCCCTTCCCTATCCCCTTTTCCCGTTCCCTCTCCTCTCTCCTTCCCCGGCCCCCTCCCCATCCCTGCCCCTCTGTCCCGCAGGACGCTGCTGGTGAACGCCGGCGCGGTGCTCAACTTCAGGCTGTGAGCGAACGGGGAGGGAGGGCGGCGAGGGAGGGTTTTGGGGTTTCACCCGGCTGACACGGCTCCCCTGCCCCGCAGGAGGAGGAAGGACACCGAGGGATTCGGAGAGGAGCCGAGGGAACCCACAACCGGTAACGGAGGGGCCGGCACAGCCCCGCCCGGGCCTGCCCCAACACATACGGGAACGGGCTCTCCTGAAGGAAATCCGTGGTCAAACCGCAATTTCCCCCCGGCTTTGTTGGATAGGAATTGCTCTCTGTATGGAATAACTATTTTATTAAATTTCAACCTGAAATGTTCCTCCGAGCCGTTTATGTACAGGTGTGACAAACCTCACTGGTGATCCCAAACAGGGCATTTCAGAAGAAATACAAAAAAAAAGACGTATTTCTTTCAGCATTTTTGACTGAAGGTGCTTGTGCTATAGAAGTAACGCTCTGCTCACTACCTGGTTGCCGTTTCCATGTGGATACACCTGTGTTTCTCCCTTGTAGCTCTGTTTGCTGCTTAAAAATCACAGGGAGGCTGTGAGCTACAATGGGACTGGCCCTCCATTTTTACACTTTTTATCATTTATTGGTTATTTTGCCATGTGTCCCTATAGGGTTGCACTGAACAAAGCATCCATTGTTCACCTAAAAACTCAAATTTCAGTGTTTTGTGATTGGAACTTTTTGGTGTGGTTTTGAGTGCGGTTTTTTTCTGTCAGTTGTTTATGCTTTTCAGGCAGCACTGAAAATGTGACTTGTCAGTATATTGTCAGGTATTTTTCACATCCAAGGCTTCTTCTTTGATTCCTAGGTGACAATATCAGAGAGTTCTTGCTGAGTCTTAGGTATTTTCGAATCTTCATTGCCTTGTGGAATATTTTCATGATGTTCTGCATGATTGTGTAAGTAACACATCTTGGCATTTGGTTATAGGAAGTCATATATTGGGATTTTTCTTGCACATTTCTTCTCACATCTCTTTCTCTCCCATTCGATTTTTCCATAACTCTTTTTGATTTCACTGGTTTATTTCAATTCTCAAATACGGGTTGGCCTCACAGTTTTTTGCTGTGTGGGCACCTATAGTGCATGAAAACCTTCTGTCCCAGTGTGTGAGTCATTCAGTCATACAGTATGTTCCTTATTGGGGGTTGACAGATAAAATATTGTTTGGGTCAGCATTTGGGTCTAAATTTTGTGGCATTCTTCATTTTTAGGGGGTTGAAACCCATCAATTAATCAAATAGAATCAGCATTGCATTGGTTTGACTGTGGACTGTTGTACCCCCTTTCTCACCTAGTTTTTTTCTGTTGCATCCCTCAGGTTATTTGGATCTTGAAAGTCACCCATGAAGACATCTGTTACCTTGGAAGAGACTTTTTGCTGGGAACAAACTTTTCTATAAGTAAAAGATTCCGATGCTTTCAAACTGCAGCCCTGGGCTTGTGGCTTGTCCCCTGCAGCCCATCGTGTGCCAGTCACTCACTGCCAGGGCTTTGAGCCACAATATTCACAGTCAAATTATTTCAACTTCACTGAAATAGAGAACTTTTGTTTTTCTAAGCTCAGAGTGAGGTGCAGGGGAGAACTGGAATGTGACTGCAGTTTCCACTCTTACACTTCTGCATTATCAGACTCAGCTTGGGCTGTGTCAGCTCATGTCACCCCTGTCCAGATTATATGCAAGTCACACTCCTTGGTTCTCAGTTTTACATAAAGCTGAGCAAAGTGTTCTTGTAACTTCTCACTATTCCATTAGTTTTGTTGGAGAAATAGAAAAGGAATATTGGAAAAAAAAATGGGATACTCGCCTTCTTGCTCTTTTTCAAAAAAAAAAAAAAGCTTTTAAAATTAATATCTCACAGGATTGGGGTTTTTTTCTAAGCAATATGTAAGGGATTTTGAAGGGGAAAAATGGCAAAGATAATTCTCTAATCCAAGGTTAAGGGATGGATTGGGAATAATCTTGGATTTGGTTGAATAAAGCTGTTTAAGAGTAAAATACATATCTTTGATGCAGTGTTCATCCTATTACTGAGAAAACAATTCTGTGTTGTAACTAGTCTTGTAATCATGTCTGGATTCTTGTGTTACTTTTATTTATAGTAAGTTGACCTCTCTGACCAGCAGCTTTTCCCCAGCATTACCACGATAGTTTAGGAGAGCACAGTGCTCAGGATCTTTTAAATCAAACTGTAAGCTATTAGTGAGGCTTCCTCAGCTTCAGTTTCTTTAGCTGTTGAGGAGAAAGAGGCTTCATTTAAATGATTGTCAGGTAGTTACAATGGGCACCTGCAGCCTTTTACTTGAGTCACCCTCTTGTATTAACTGAAGTTTTCACAGTAATGAAACATGACAGGGAAGGGGTGTTTAAGGGGAGATGCCTGGCTGTAATGAAAGCAAAAACATATGTGGACAGGATCCTTCAAGTGTAGTTTGAGCTGTCCAGAAATACAATCCTTGGCTAAATTTAAACATATTCCTTGCCTGTAATTTCTGTATATTTTAACCATTTTCTGATCCGTTTGAGTGAGCAATAAAACCCCAGCGTGCTGCTTTGCCAGGGCATCCAGAAACAATCCAGTGCTTTATTTAGTTCCTGGAAAACATTTTCTCCCTATTGTTCATTAAGCCAAATGTCCCCTGCAGTGTAAAGGGAAGGGTGGAAGTGGCTTTCACTGTGTCTGACCCACTGGAGGCCTGCAGGCTCAGCACCGAGCTTTGGGCTTGGGGCATTTTATTCTTACTTGGAAAATGATGCCTCTGTGCAGAACTGACAGTGCTTTCTGAGCAACACTTTGAACACAGGGAAGAGAGGAGGAAGAAGCTCCGCTGGTAGACAATTTTATCATTCTGTACAGACCATGTGGCTCCAGTGTGCTGTGGTCCCAAGATTTTCAAAACAATAAAAGTTGTCATTCAGCTCCTAAGCAGATGCTTTAAAAGAATGAGACGAGGACTTAATTGAGAAGTTTACATGCCGGGCTGCTGGCTCACTCAGGGGCTCAGGACACCCCTCACACCTTCAGCCCTGGTCACCCTCCTGCTCTCCCGCAGGTTCCGCGTTGTGTCCAGCCTAAGGAGCGATGGTTTATTCCGGGCATTCACATCCCAGACCCCCCGTCCGCACTCCACTCGGTCCCTCGGGGGCCGTGCTCCCCAGGGGCCCGGGCCGGGTCCGTGGTGGCCGCTCGGCTCCCGTTGCTGCTCCCGCAGCCCTTTTCCCCCCGCACGGCCCCTCGTCCGCTCCTGTGCCCCCACCCCGACTCGCCTCTCTCCCCATCCCCGGCGCCCCCTGCTCTCCACAGCTCTTCCCGAGGCCTCCATCTTCCACAGCGCCCCGAGCCCCCAGCGGGCCTGTCCCCCGTTCGCCCCGATCTCCCCGCTGTCCCACACCCCGTTCCCCCCGATCTCCCCGCGGTGCCCGCCCCGCTCCCCTCACGGCGCACGCGCGGCCCCTCCCGGCCGGCGGCCGCTGTTCCCCCGCGCACGCGCGGTGCGCGCCCCCGGCGGTGCGTGCGGGCGGAGGGCTCGGGGCGCGGTGCGCGCGCGTCACGGCGTCGGGCGCGTCCCAGGGAGCCGCGCGCGGCGCCGGCCCTGCCCCCAGCGCGCCCCGCGTTCGGCCCGAGCGGAGCGGAGCGGAGGGAGCG
>JAWWEW010000079.1:2737610-2759988 GCA_035583185.1 Anabacerthia variegaticeps | reverse complement strand
CCCCGGGCCCGGCCTGCGCTGCCCGGCCATGCGGCGGGCGGCCCGGCCGCCTCCCCACGCCAGGCCGCGGCTCGGGCGCGGCCTGCAGGGGGCTCTGGGCCGGCCCCGCCGCCCCTCGCCGGGACCTTCCGGGGTGCCCACCTGTTCCTCGAGCCCTGCGACCCTTTCGGCCGCGGCCGGGGCACCCTGGGCTTCGGCGGCGGCTCCGGGGCTCTGGAGCAGCCTCGGTCTTCGGTTTTATCCTTCCTGCAGCGCTGTAATGAGCTTATCTGCTTCTTCTGGGATGTGGTGTAAGCGCAGAAGTCAGCGTGTATTTTACCTCTAACTGGCCTTAAGTGGCGGTTATCCGAAGGATCATTTACTCTTTTTAAGGGTTTTTTGGCTCATCCAAGCAGTTCTATGCTTAGGTGTTTATTACTGTGAGAGGACTGCAGAGCCCACAATCTGTCCGATTTCTGAGGCTTAGATCAACAGTCACCACCGCAGGATGCAAATGTGAGTCTGTCTTGGCCATCTGCAGTTTGTGGGGATAGCCTGAACATCAGGCTGAACGTGTGCCTGTTATTTCAGGGGCTGGGAGTGTGAAATAGTGTTTTGGTTCTATTAAAGTCATACCTGCTCCTGTCTGAATAAGTGCTTTTTTGTGATAGACCTGTATCAAAGTCCTAAAGTAGCTAATAAAGTTATTGCTATTTGGAACCCCTCCGGAGCGGCCTGCCTGTGACATGGGGACTGAAGAAAAATCACCCTGACCTTGTAGAACCCCCTGCTCTGGGATCTGTCCCAAGCTGCAGTGTTACACATTGCAGTAACAGTAATGAAGCCTGGTGGTAATTGTGGGCTGTTAAATTTCGGCACTGTCTTGAGTTTGCAGTAGTTCCCCGTGGATCTTGCTGAAATGTCAGTGGTGCGCTGGTGCACTTCATGAATCCTGTCTTCTCTGAGCTCTCTTTCTGTGGCTGCAGATTTTTCACTCTACGCAAAACCAAGCGCCAACCTACTTTAATACAATTCTAACAGATCTGTGGTGTCTTTTGAGTTCGAAACTGTCAGGCTGCAATGGTTACCCTAATTCTGGTGTTACTTTCTAAAACACTGCGGCTGTGCAGGACTAAGCAGCCAGGAAGTATATTTTGTGATGGATACTTTTCCCTTTCTCCACTGTTACACTGTGCTCTGAAGGCTTTGGCAGTGCTGTTGGGGTGAGGAGACTTGAAGTAACCAGGCAGCTCCCTGCAAGGGAAGGGCAGAGCATCAACTCTGCTGAGCTTCCAACAGGTCAGTATCCCCTTAAGTTTAGTAGTGGTGTATGTTAAGTTGTAATTCTACATACTTGATACTTATCCAGGGCAATAATTGGTGGCAGAAAAATCAGCCCATTTTTCCAAAGTGCCTGTAGGCAGGGTCTGTCTTCCAGTTTAACCTTTTCTTGAAGGAGGGCAGAGATGGTGTAGCTGAGGTTCATTGTGCAGGCCTCAAGCTCAGGCTCCTTGCTCCAAAGCACATGGAATATGTGGTGTTATTGATTGTTCACTACCTGGCATGTCACTGGCACAGAGGGAAGAAGAACTTAAATTTTGAACACGTGTAAAAGCAGATACTGAGTTTAATCACATTTGGGCAGCAGTGTGAAAGTACAAGCAACTGCTCTGATGTTTTCCTGCTGGGAGAGTCTGCAGTCCTGAGCTGCTGTGCCTGCATGGATTCATGGAAAAGTGGCTACTTTTTGCTGCTTTTAGAATCTTCTCCTGACAAAAGTGGTTGTGTTCAAATGTACAATATGTGTTACTGTCATTGACTTCCTCATTTGCCAAGAAAGTCAAGCTTTGAGGCCTGGATTTCATTCAGGCTTTTCAGTATAGTTGGTGTGTGATATGTGTGTGTTTCTGGAGAGAGTGAGAACTGCACTAATCAGTGTCAGGTGTGCAAAACCAGCCCAGTTCAGTGAGGGTGAGGAGGATATGCTTGGTTCTCATAGGATCTGTAAATGTAAGCTTCAGTGATATGCCCCTAACACAACTGCCACTGTGGATATTCATTCCTGTGCAGTTCTAAGGGTTTGTGAGATTATACAGATCTTGGTTAACTCTCAGGTCAGGGCTTAAATTAATAAAATCTTTCTACCTCTGTTGACTTGAATTGGTCAAAATAATAATTTCCCCAAGCTTTCACAACCTACTGGCCTCATGAAATCACCTCCTGTGCTGATTGTTCATCTCCAGCTGCTCTATAAAGCTGTGCTGACTTGAGAGCATTGTTAATTTACACATGAGTTTAGCACTACAGCCCCCTCTAGTAATTGCTGCAGAATATACTTCTAACTTAGTTTCCCACACTTAGTTCAGAATTTACACAGGTAACCTCTATTTCGAAGGAGACCTATAAGAAATAAGCTATTTTTAAAGAACTTACACCATCTTGGAAGCCACATGGGATGTCTGGTATTGTGTCTTCCTTTATTCAGCCTTTTCCCCACAAAAAAAACACAGGCAAACCACTTCTGCTCTATGACCTAAGCACTAAGTATCAATATCACTTGCCTTCCAAAGCTTTTGTGTTAATGAGAATGTACCAGGACTCGTGGTGGAGGAAAGCAGGGGTTGTATGAGGTCTTACAGAGCAGATATTCCTTCGTTCTGGTGGAAACAAGGCTTCTTCCTTTGGATTCCATGGGCTGACAAACCACCTCTTCCACCCAGCAGAATGCCTTTGCCTTGTTAACTTGTGCTCTGTGCTCCTCAGGGAATTTATTACCTGACATCAGGAGTAATGAGATCTCTTGGTTTTTGCTCTGTGGCCAAACCTGTCGTTTTCAACTGACTGCTAAATTGTGCTTGCAATTAAATGGTTCCCCATGCTAAATATGCAGCAATCTGTTCCTGTTTTAAATATTAGATAATAACTATTATTTGCCATTAATACCTCTCTATGGCACAAACCCAGCTTTGGTTTGAGTAACAGCTTGTTATGTGGTCCCTATGAGGCTGGGCTTGGCTGTAACTTGGGCTGTCCATGCAGTATCTCAGTTGGCCTTGCTGTACAGACCTTCAGGTGGTCTGGATTATTAGTAGTAAATTGGTCTGTGTGTTGTAACGTGTTGGGGTGATCTCCCAGCTGGCAGGAGTTGCATGGTTAAAGATGCTTCCATGGCTGTTTTCTGTATTGGTTGTTTTACTAAGGTCCTGGAGACAAAACCTCCCTCACTGGGAAGAAGGGTACTTTCTAGTGGTATTTTAAAGGGTGGGAGAAGGTGCAAGGCACTGCTGTAATAATACAAATACAGAAAGCTGAGAAAGACGGTGGTTCACTTCCTGAGGGTTTCAGTGATTTCTTTGGATGCAGGAAGTGTTACGTGTGGGCGAAAAGTAGACTAGGAATGGCTCTTGCTTTAGCTTTATCCTTTTCTGGAGGCCTTAATAAGCTTAACAGTTTTGAGGGAGCTGCAGAGTGCAGGGAATCTGTTGTACCTCTTGCCTTCTTTGTTCCTTTCCTTACTGCAGCTCACCTTGTTTCCAGTAGTCTCACATTTTATGCATGAAGGCTCTGAGTTGTCTCAGGTGTGTGATGAAGCATGCGAGTGGTTGGGGCATTTCCTAACCTGGAGGGTCTGGAAGGTCATTATTGTGTCAGTCCTGGGTTCCAGAGGAAGGTTTGGGCCTGATGTAGTGAGTCCCATTGTATTCAGGTTCTTCACAGTAACCTTAAATGAGGAGGACTGTGTTTCTTGGTGCTCCGCATTGCAATCACCTGGATTCACTTGAATTTACTTGTGTGAGGGCGATGGCACAGTTGAGTTTTTGGCATTGCTTTGTTGGCTTGGTAGCAGTACAGGCTGTCACTTTTTGAGAGGGTTTTGGGGGCTGGTGGCTTAAAAATTTTTCATTTGCACAGTTTCCCTTGCAGCAGTGAGACCATTCTGAACTTTGAGGCTGCTAAGACAAAATATGAGCCAACAGATGTATCACAGAGTTTGTATGGAGGGGTCAAAGGAAGGGGAGTACCGAGTTGCCTTTCCATTGTTAATTCCTTGAAACTCCCCAGGTCGCAGTGATAATGGCAGTAGTCATTTGCTCTGAAACTGTAATTTGAGTGTTTGTTTCTGCAGCAGTGACAATTTAAATAACACCCACTTCTTATTCCTGCTACACACACCCATTTTATGTGTACAGGATTTTGTGGTGAACTGAATTGAGGAATTGATGAGGGTTTAAAGAAGAAAAGACAATATATGTATCATTTCCCAGGTAGTTTTTGATGGAACTCAATTACTTGATAAAATTTTTGATGCATCACAAATAGTTCTGACATAGACATGGCAGCACAATTGGGTCTTAAAGTATGGGAGCAAAAAAAAAGTTCTTACCTGTGAGGGTAGTGAGGCCCCTGGCACAGGTTGCCCAGAGAAGCTGTGGCTGCCCTATCTTTGGAAGTGTCCAAGGCCTGGTTGGATGGGACTTGGAGCAATCTGGGCTAGTGGAAGGTGTCCCTGTCCATGGCAGGGGGTGGAATGAGATGAGCTTTGGGGTCCCTTCCAACCCAAACCATTCTGGGATTCTATGAGGAGAATGCTTCTTCTTCCTCGTGCTCCCCTGCTGCCTTGGGACCTGGCAGGAAGGTGGTGTGTGTTACCTGTACAAGTTAACCGTGCCTGGTTGGATGTTTTGAGGTGAGAGTCACTGCCTTATGGTCAGAGTTTTACTTGTAGAGTCTTTATTGTTGCTGTTGCTTGTGTGTGGTTCACAGACATCTGGAATTATCCTGTGTTTGTGGGGATGTCCTGGGATAACTGCTGGGAAATGTCTTTATAGAGATCCAGGAGGATGCTCCTGAGCAGTAACACATGAGTAAGCTTTGCAACTCAAAGAGTAAACCACCACTTTACACTAAAGGCTGTATGGCTAATGCTCCAAATGATGAAAAATTGATTTGATTTGGCTTAAACCCATGTGCTTACACCAGTTGAAGCTGACAGTGGAGCTGCGATTGCTGCTCGGATGCCCATCTCTACCTCCAGCTTTTCCCTCCCTTGTACTGATGCTGCACCAGGCTGGCTGAAGATTCACCTGGCCAAATCCTACCTGAGCAGGGGTTCATAAGGGGCCTCTTTCTCTGCCCAATTCATGCTGGGCTCTGAGATGCAGTTTTGGCACAAAGCAGTAGTTGGGGAGCGTGTGGTGAGGAGAGGTGTCAGTGGGGTGGTGGCAGCTCAGGCTGTTGCCGAGCAGCACCCTCCAGGTGACCCCCCCTTCTCGTTGTCAAGCTGTTTCATTAAAGGGCATCCTTAAAGGGCTTTTGTAATCCAAATTATAAAACTTTGCAGCAAGTACCTGCCTGCATGTGCTGTACATGAGCCCTTGGTGAGAAATGAACACTGCTCACAGGCTGCAGGGAAATAACTCATTAACACATTTTTATTGCTGTAGCCATGAAGCAGTTACTGAATGGAAAAAACAACTTTTTGTAGTTAGTGTAAACATGGGGAATAATCTCTGACAGTCCCTAGGAACCACAGTTGATGTGCAAAGTGTGGGTCCTTGCAGGGGAGATGTGCTGAAACAAACTTCCCAGGCAGCAGAGAACTCAAGGCTGGTGTTTCCCCGAGTTTCTCTCCTTGGGGACCACCATGTTCCTGGGAGAATGAGGCCATTTCAGTGCACCATGGCACACCTTTAACCCGGGAGAGCAGAGAGATGAGCACAGTGGCTGGAGCTGGGATGGGGTGGGCCTGGGGTGCAGCTGAATCAGCTCCTGTTTGGGCACTGCAGCCTGGCACTGGCACAGGCAGGAGGGAAATACTGTCAGCAGCTGGAGAGAGACCCAGTTTATGCATTAGAAAATAGAAAGACCTTCAGCTGAAGTCTGGGCCAGGGCTAGGAACTCCAAGTGGTGTTTGTGGGGGTTTATGTCCAGTAAGTTAAGGGTGAGCCCAATGTAGGAGCAGTAAGGTGTGTGTTGTTGCCTCTCTTCAGGGTTTTGCTATGGCCACATGACAACTGCACTGTGTGACACCTTCTTCTCCTGCTCAGAGTAGCTTCAGAGCAGCTGAAGCTTTTTCTCCTTCTGAGATACTTTTTCAGTTTCTTCAAGAAGCTACTGCAGTTGGCAAATAGAGTTTTCTATTTTAAAGGAACCACAAAAGTTTCAGGAGAGGGAAAGGAGGAATTGATTCTGCCTGCTGAGGAAATTTGATGTTAGTCAAGAAGCACTTCTTTTAAGGCATAGTTGCTCCAATGTATTAAGCTTGGAGTTAAAATTAATGTCAGTGTAGTTTTTTTACATAAAAAACATGTCTGTTTTGGCTGATAACGCTTTGCTGCTATCTCCTCTCACCCGTTTTGTGCTTGATGATAACTCCAATTGAACTTCCTTTGGTCTGTATAACAGGGTACGGTGTGGCCCCACTTACACTCTTTGTCTTTAAAGAAATATTTAAGGTAAAGGTAAGTAAGTTCCTCACATTCAGTTTAATGTAAATGTAAGTTTGTTTATTTAGTATGCTAACAGCTAAGTCACTCGTTCTGTGGGTAATTCATGCTTTCGGTGTTTGGAGCGATATTTAAGTGCCGACAAATTGCTTTAATGTGAGGTGCAATCTGTAAACTCGGCAGCGAATTGGTGTTTTCTGGGGCATGGCTTTCACAGGGCAATGGTGTGTGCTTGAGTGTGATTGTTAATACGAAAGTATACAATTTTCAGCGAGTCCAAACAGTTGGTGGGAGTAGTTTCTATTGAGGAGTCACTGGAAGTAAAATGTAATTAGTTCTGTTTTACTGAACAAAGTGGTTTCTAACCCAGCAGCTGGGAAGGAGGGATCCTGTGTCCACAGCTGGCTCTGAGATCCAGCAACACACTCAGCTGGGTTTGTTTTCAAGCCCTGTGCTGTGAAGATGAGTTTGCAGAGGTGGAAGTCTTGTCTGACAGTGACAGCAGCACTTTGTGGAGCTGCTTTCTCACATAGTTTCCATGCAGGATCAGCTTGTGAAGTATCACAATTATAGTACAGGTCTGGATGGATTTACTTTTTAAGGAGGGTAGAACTGTGGAAGGTAGAGAAACATGGTGTTTTCCCAGGGTAGTGATCATGCACAGTCACAAATTCTTGGTGAACAAACTCCCAGCACATCTTCAAGTATCTGTAACTCGAGCCGTCACTTAAGCAGAGCTTTTTGAACAGGTCAGTATGTAACCCTCCTTGTGCTCCATAATTAATTGCAGGGGAAGGAACAGGGAGTTTTTGTGTCTGTATATAAATTATCCTGAAAGTTCCAGGAAAAAAAATAATTTGGTATTATAGTTAATACTTGGAGAAACTACAGTTGATTATTGAATAGAGTTGAGCACAATGAAATGGAGAAGAAGATGCAGGAAGTGATACTTAAGATGTGTTTGTGAAGGTGGGTGCCTGAAGCTCTTGGGCTGAGCGTGCTGGTAGGAGTCTGGCTGCACTGTTTAAAACTTGGTGTCCATTGTCATGTGTGAAGGAGTTTGTCAAAATCTGAGGTATTGGACGTTGACTTAGTATTTTCTTCCTTGGACTTTTTTAAGACAGGCTGCCAAGGGGTTTGGGCCTCACTGGGGCTTTCTGAAGTGGAAATGAAGATTTTTGCTGCAAGGTTAGAAAGAACAAGCACCAGGTTGCAGCTTCCTGAATGTTCTGCCCCATCCCTGGAAGTGTCCAAGGCCAGGTTGGAACAACCTGGTCTAGTGGAAGATGTCCCTCTCTGTGACACAGGTTGAAGTGAGATCAGCTTTAAGGTCCCTCTCAACCCAAACCATTCTCTGATTCTATATTCTGTGTTTAAATATAAATAAAACACAGATGGGATACTGGGTTCCTTTGCCCTGCCATGAGTGCACTGGGCACTTGGCTCTGCAGTGAAGCTGATCTCACAATAACCTTTCAGATGGTAAGCCCTGAGTTGAAAATGTTCCATGCTCACCTTTCTCTGGGAAAGGCTTTTTTCCCAGCCAGAGTTAGAAGAGGCATTTTGTTTCCAAATTGCTGCTCCAGATTGTGCCACTGGCTGAAATGGCCAAGTGTGCTCCACCGAGAAGACTTCACTTTCCTGACAGATGACAGTGTCCTGAAGACCTGCGTAGTGTTCAGAGAACAGAGTTATTTAGAAATGGGTGACCGGCGGCAGCATTGTTTAATCTAGAATTTGAAGAGCAATGGTTCTAGGAGATGGGTAAATTAATTTCACTTTTTTAGTAAGGCTTTTCTGAATTGCATTCAGGTATAAACTGCTCTGTGCTAACAGCTCTGGGTAGATACTCTATGGAATGGGTAACATAATATTTAAGAACTTCAGAAAGCTGTGGACCCCTTGAAGCCATTCTCATCGAGTCCTTCAATACATGGTGCAAGATTTTAAATGTTCAGTAGTTCTCTGGAGTGGATTAAAATGAAGCAGGTGATCACACAGTGGTTCTGTCCAAGCAATGCCTTTAAGGGCCTTTCGGTGTCTGATTGTGCTCTTCCCATAACCCAGGGAGATACTACAGTGAGTTCAGGTGAGTTCCTTGCAGTAGAAAGCAGCAAGATCGTGATAAATCAGAAGGGGCACATCTTAAGGCTGCATTTTCTGTTTATTCTGTATTATTCTGCCTGAATAACTATCAAACTGTGTTTCTGTCTTGTTGAAGTAGGACCAGTTGTTTATGTGACTTTGCACAGCAACCTCATTTTATGGCTCTTTAAATTTTGAAGCAATAATTTTGGACTTCAGTTCATGGCTTATAATAAATAGTAACTACCAATACTAGTCTGATTGACGTTTCTATAGGGGCGGAATAGGAGGAGAAATTATGTGGACAAAGGAAACTGTGTAACAGTTGGACATTCTTAGGACTAATGCAGTGATTGATGGAATGTAGAGGGGTGAGCATGCAGCGGGGGAAATGGAGATAGGGAGTGTCCACAGAGCCTGAGTGGTGATGGGAACCATGGGCATTTCTTTCGGGATCACATTTACTCAGAGCACTGTGTTTTATAATACAAACTGCTTCAGCTGTATGGATCTCTTTGAGAGGACAGAATTTCAAATTGCCATGCTGAGTCTGGTTTGGAGTAAATAGAAATGGGTGTTTCATTGTGTTTCTGCTCCTTGCTGTTCAGTGTCTGTTGCTCAGGTGGGAATGGTAGGGGACCATTCATGGAAAGGACTTGGTGCAGCTTTGTGGTCCATGACCTTCCCTGAGGTAGCATCACCTTTATAAAACAGCTCCTTCTAGACTTGTCTAATGTGTTCTTAAACCTCTGTAGTGGCTGTGGAGGTTATTGGAGAGCTTGTTTGAGTGCATTAGTAGCTCACTGGTTGTTTTATATGTAGTCAGTATTTGTCTTGTTGCAAATTAGGCCAGTGAGTACAAAAACAGTTGATTAACATTTTCTTTATTGTGACTAATAAAGCACAGGAAGGCTGGTTTGAAGCCTCATGTGTCACATCCCTATTTTTTCAACACTGTGTAAAATGAGTACTTAAACTTTTTGTTACTAACCATGTTTTTAAAATGTCTTTCCACCACTATCCTCTGACCTCTTTGTGTATGTTCTTTTTGAACTCTTGCACCTTGAGATGAACATGTAATTCCAGATCCATTTGATTCCTGTACCATTCCTCAGAGTTTGGGGTTGGATGGAAAACAACACTGGATTGTTTCTTGTAGTGTGCTGTGGTAGGTGCCACTGAAAGTGGCGGTGAGTACCTGGTGTTGTGCTCCAAGGTTCTTACTCTGTTCCTTTAGATGGAATTTGTGCCATACACTTTTCTAAGTGATTATTATTTCTTCAGGTGCTGGTCTTTTTAAATCAGTCAAGTGAATTTTTATTTGCCCAGCTTCATGGTCTGGTGGGGTTTTTTATGGGGGTGGAAAAGAAGTGGATCTTCTCTGTTTCATCTGTGACTGAGGGTTGGCACTAGAGGTACAATTCCTAAGGTATTATACAAAATGTTTAGTAATTGTTGAAGTTGACAGGCAAATATTTCTCTCTGTAGTAACAAAAATGTCTTCCGGTTATTGGCTAATAAATATGAATGGACAGAAGTGTTTCACTGTTGATGTTTTTTGTTTGCCTTAAAGACCTTTTCCTGAAGTCAGGAGCATTTTCTTCAGTGCCACTTCAATCCTGTGAACTGGGAGTGTGTCTTGTCTTGATAGTCTGTATTTTACGACCTCTTGGGTCTTCTAAATGACTCCTCCAATGAATACTCCTTTGGCTGGGTCGTTTGCCTTGCCTTGCCTTGCCCTGCCCTGCCCAAGCAGAGAGTGTTCCTGCTGTGTCAGGGACCCTGGATGTCTCCCTGGGAATGGGCCATGGAGAGAAGAGCTGGAGCATTGGTGGCACTAACCCACCGCTGGGGATTTGTGTCTCGAGGCCCTCTGTAAGTGCTGGTGCCAACTGTGTTTTCTGTTGTTGTTTTTGCTGGCAAACTCCCCTTATTCCTTTGGCTACTGTAGCCTCTCCATGGCCCAGGGATGTGTGTGGGCACTGCCAGGAGAGAGCAGAGGGCTCAACCCACATTTCACTCAAGGGAAGTATTTCAGCTCTGCCCATTTCTTTGCACTTGTTTGATCCTGGCTTTGTAAAGTGTATACAGAAAGGTATCTGGATGATGTTACTTTACCATTAAATAAAGCCTAAGCATAAATACAATATATGCAAATTGGTTTGACTCTTTAAATTAGACCTGGAAATTTTAAGTCTGGAGGTACAGATAATGCTGGTTGTGCCTGGACACTCTTTGGACTGTTCTTGGTGGTCAAGGAGCATTTCTTCCACCTGTTGTTTTGCACCACAAATTAATAATTTTTTTAAAGCATGAACTCCAAATTAATTTCTCTGTTACAGAAGATACTCCCAGTGGATGACTTTCAACCCAAACTGTTGATTCCTTCATTTTTAAAGATCTGATTTACTAAAATACTATTAGAAAACTGGCCTCCACCTCTAAAAATACCTTTGGTTAATATTAGAACTTTCTTGGCAAACTGACTTTCAAACATTTTCAGCGATTATGAACAAAGTAGTGCATGGTCATCTTTTTGGTATGTCGTGGCTGTGAATAGTATCTTGTGTTTCCTATCTTTAGACAACACCATGTCACGTTGGGGGTAGGGGGAACTGTTAATAGATCAGCTGCAAGGGAATTGAACTAAATACCAGCAGGTTGTAACCTGAATTCTAACTTGGTGTGTTTGGTCTGTATCTTTGAAACAATGACATTCCAGTTTACTGTTGATGGTGTGTATTGTCAGTGTCTTGTATCTATCAGATAAATAAACTCTGCACTGCTGTATTTCCATTTCCAGGTTCAAATAAAGCCTCCTGTGAATAGCAACTTTTCTCTTATTATACCATATTTTAGATTATTATGCAGTGAAGTAGCTTTTATACAAAAGCAGTTCTGGGGGCAAGTTGTGGCACTCATGGGGGACCCCAGTGTGGGGAAGTAGTTGGTGCTTGGCTGCAGGTGACACTGAGAACTGTGGAGAGAAGGCAAGCCAGCAGATGTTGTCACTGATGGAGTAAGCACTGCACTTCCTTGGAATCAGTTCTGTCTCCCTGGCCGTTTCAGCAAGACCCACCTTGAACCCAGGATTTTCTTGAACGTTTTCCTGCATTCCCTGAGAATATACATGGCCTTGTGATCTGTGACAGTTTTGTAACTCCTGAATAAAATGGTGCCGGCCCCAGCAGCAGGGGGAAGACAACAAAAAGTGTACAAATGCTCCTGTGAATTGTCTGGACCTTCCTGCCTTGGTTGTATTGACTGGCAGCAGAAAATTCCGGCTTGGCAATAGACACCTAGATTTGTGTCTGCAGGAGGATGGAAGAGCTGTTTAGTCTCCCATGGTGTCTCCACTTCTCTGCTTGCTTCTGTCAAACTGCTTTGATGCTACAGGTGGGACAATGTTATAAAAGTACTTTCTTTGAAATGAGCAAAACTTAGAGTATTTATAGATATTCTGGGTAAATAAGTTGAAGTATGATGGCAAATACATTCTCTCAAAGTCAGTGTGCTCTGATATATCTGTGCTCTGTTTCACCTTGCCCACAGTGAAGTCAGGCTATTGATTACTGGAACCTGGGATTTCAGGAGGATGATGGTGTTACATTTTGGTTTTATTAATGTATCAGTGATAGGGGAATCTGGACTTAGCAGAGCAAGTTTAAATACCCTTTAGAAACTTATAAAGGTACTAATGTGACCCAGATGGATGATGACACTGTATCAAAAAATGCCTTTTAGTAGTTACATGACCTTTTTGATGAAAAGGTGCCTTTCTACCAGAACACAGTGGGCAGAGATCTGCATTAGCAACTTCACTGCAACTTTTTGTGATTGTGCACCAATATTTTTGTGTTACACAGAAATAATTGTTCCTTCTCCTACTCCAGGCCTAATTAGGTGTGTCAGCAATGTCGTCGTTGCTAACTCAGATCTGGTCTAGTTGTGCATGCAAAGATCTTTAGAAACATCCCTGCAAAATGTTAAAACAAACCAACCAAAACTTAAAATTGCTTTAGCCAAATGACTGCAATAGAAAGTTTGTGTAATGTTTGTTTCTCAGGCAGTAGTGGAGGGGAGTGCAGGCTGTGCTCTGTCCAGGCAGCCCTGGGGAAGACAGAGAGGTGTAACATGGGTGCTCCTGTTGTGTTTGGGATTGGACTGGTCTGTAGGCAAAGGAAGAGAATCAAAGCATAACATGGAGTGTGCTGATCCAACAGAAAACACATCCCAGCACATGGAAATGGTGGGACAGCTCATCTGGATGCTGTGCTTACTGCTGTTTTCAGATCTCCCTGGGAAGGTGTTAGTGGAATCGGAGGTGGGAGACAGCAGCTGTATCTCAGACTTCCCAAACCCCTCTTTAAATTGCTGTGTAACACTTACCCTGAAGTTAGTTACTGAATTGGTCCTGGTTTATAAATGCTAAAATAGGATTAAGATGGCAGTTAAAAAAAGGAAATTAAGCTGCTTGATCTTTTCCAGAGAGTTCAGAAAGCCCTGCTTTTGTCTGAGGCTGGAGTAAAAACATTCAGTGCTTAATTTGGAAAAGATCTTGGATAGCAGTAGTAAAGCTCCAGAGTGTGGCTGAATGGCTGGATGACTTAAGGAGCCTTGCATGGAATAAATAAGATTTGTTTTCTGTGGCTGTCATTAGGGTTGGCTGGAAAGGATTATCACAGATGACTCAAAGCAGATGTTCTGCAATAAACTTTCAAGTGAATTAGTCTGTCGGTCAATCGTCACAGCACGGGAACAGCTCGGGATAATGTGAAACTCTGTAAATTATTCTGAGCTGTTCTCTGAACGCTCCTAAATGCAGGTCCTGGGATTGCTTCAGGGGAGTTGTTTTGGGGGTGCCAAGGGGTGCCGTGTAAGCAGACAAAGGCAAGTGGAAACTAAAGTGCAAGTTCCTGAGACACTGACTGGTGCTTTCTCACAAAATAGGTGATACTTGAAGTGTTTTGGAGGTCATCTTGTTTCCATCACTGTTTAACTGTATCTCAAGAAATTTCATAGTCTGTGTTATCTTAAAATACACAAATATGATTTTCATTTTAAGCTTCTCTTTATGGCAGTTTTGTTGAAACATTCCAAGAAAACTACACAAAACTACCGGGGAAGGGGAGAGAAGTTATTGTACTTGCCTGAACATTTTATTTATTTATTTTTAAAGAACCAAACTTTTCTGTAAGTGAAAAAAAGGAAAAATGAGAGGAGCTTCTTGCAGTTCTCTGGAGTGTGAGACATCAGGAGCCTTTGTGCTCTGTGAAAGTGTGCTCTGAAATGTTTGAGAAATCCCAAATGTATGGTTTGTGTTTTAGCACGAGTTGAGTGGTGCAAAGCCACTTTTACTGTCCTCAATTGGCACCATGTGTCCCCCAAAGGAAAGAGTGAAGTCAGTCTCTCAGTCCTGGTGTAGTCCTGGGCCCTGGCAGGTGATTTACCATTTGGGGCATCCATTTGTGTGTATTTGGGTGTGTTGAACAATGGCAAAGCTGTTACTGGAAATTCCCTGACTGGTTTCATCTTTCTGTAGGTGTGTGTACCCACAAACATATTGCTTTCCCCATCTTCATCTCCTGGCGATCCTTTTTTTTTGTTATCAGTTTGTAATTTAGGTAATGAATATTTGGGGATTACCAATAACTGCAAGAAATAGTTGTCCCAATTACTGACGTGTGCAATACAGAGCCTTTTGCACCCTGCTAGTTTATAGTCTAAAATATGTGTTGGGAAGGAGAGTACCGTGTTTTACAAGCTGAAAAATATTGGTCTGGAAACTCCCAGAATTGAGCATTAACTATTCTAAGGGCTCTGGTTCTAGAACCTTCTGAAAACCCAACTCTGGTGTTACGCATTAGTTAGACTGTAGTAATAAACTGTCTTTCCTGGGCACTGAGGGCAGGACAAGGATCAAAACATGGAAGTAAGTCAGTGCACTGAATTGAAATAGTGAAAAGTAAAATATGTCAGAATAGGTGCTATTGCTGCTCTACAAATTAAACGGAGGTTTACTAGACCTGACTTTGTGATAGGGCTGTAAATATCTGCAGAGACAACAATAGTTCAGTGAAAAAAGAACCAGGACAAATTAATTAATCTTTGGCCTGTAGTTGATTTAACAGCCTATAAGAGTAAGAGTCATTCAAAGCCTATATAGACTTTAAACATACATTGGATAAAAGTAAATCAGAAAATCAGAGAAAGTGTTTCATCACTGACAGGTTTATCCAGGTATCCCCAGAATTAAACAATCATGACAGGATGGATGGAACATGATCTCTGCCCAAGATTTTCTGAAAGGAAGAGACTACAGCTCCTTGTTCTTCTGATGTATCTTAATGGAAGGGTACTTGATGGACTTGAAAAAGCCAATTCTTACAAAGTTCAGTCTTTTAAAAATGAAGAATCATGCAGGGGAGTATGGCTGCGGGGGGCAGAGCTGCCTGGTGATGCTCCTGATAAGGCTTCAGGATGATGTGGGATCCCTGCAGAGGTTCTTGCTGAGAGGTTTTTCTCACATGCACTTCACATCCAGTTGAGTCACAAATGCAATTAAGCAATAAATGAGATTGTGATTCAAGTTTTCCTTTGCTTATCTTTTAAATCTATCTCCAAAGGTGAATTAGAAATTCCAGGTTTCAGTGCTCTTAACATCAGGTAATGGAAATAGGGATCTCTATGTGAGATCATAAACTCATTTAAGTTGGAAAAGCCCTCTAAGGTTATAGAGTCCAACCCAGCACTGCCATGTTCACCCCTAACCATGTCCCTAAAATGTGTATCCTTGTAGAAATCATTAAAATCGTGTGTGCTGAAGATGTACAGATTGCAGCAGCTGTGTTTGTGTGCAGCTCACTTGTGGTGCTGAAATATTGCAGTGCAGCCCATCAGAAAACCTGATACTCACTTTTTTAATGTGATTTTGTGAATTTGTGCAGTTCCTCCTTCCATGTTCCCACCCCCAGCACTGGAGTCCCAGTTGTGGAGTGGCTGGAGGAGCCACAGCTGGGCAGTGGTCTGGGGACACCTACTGGGCACAGTCCCAGGAGCCAAGACCTGCCTCTGGAGACTCTTGGTGTGCAGTCACAGGAAGCAGCAATATTGTGAATAAAACTGTGGAATGGTGACTTGTGTAAATCTGAAGTGGTGCCTAAAAAAATCCAGATTTCCGATTTGAGTGGCTGCTGCTCTTGGTCCACTTGGCACTTGTTTCCCATTAGGACAATTAACTGATGCTTTGCCTGGGGCTCTCAGAACTTTGCTGCTAAGTCACAGCTGTTTAATTGCCAATGTTTCCTTGAGTTTTACATAAGAGTGTGTTTGTTACAGCTCCCTCAGTTTCCAACTAGGTCAGTAAAGTGTCCTTGTCCCTATTCCTTGAACAATCAGCTCCCTAAAGCCAGACAGTCTGATAGCAGTTTGTGATTAATGCTTCCAGCAATTATAAAGTGGAAGGCCTTAAATTACATTTGATAACTAAGACCTGTACATGAAACATGAAGTGACTTTGTCTTCCTTGTTGCAGATCCATAACATGGTGGCAGTGCTGGAAGTGATCTCCAGCCTGGAGAAATATCCCATTACCAAAGAGGCACTTGAGGTATGTCACCCTCTGAACATGACTTTTGTGTGTATAAAAGGACTTTCTCTGCCTTTCTAATTTTCATTGGAGCTTTTCTGGAAACAATAGATGGATTGCAGAGGATTCACAATTAAGATATTATTTTGTCCCTCTCATGCTGCTTCCAACATCTCGCTGAACACAGGGATCCTTTCTGGGACCAGATCAGTATTCTGGGCAGCACAGTTGCTGTTTGTGCAGGGCACTACATTAATCATCATTTGCCACTGATGAATTTGGGTGCATTCAGCAATATCACTGCAGTTCTGGTCACCTTCGTAGAAGTTTGGTGACTAAGCAGGAGAAATCTGAAATAGCAATATAGTTGCTGTGTGTCTGTAAAATTAATCTTAAATTCATTTAAGCAGGTTTCAACACTTGATCTTTTTGGTGAGCTCAAGTGTCAGAAGAGCTGAAGTATCTGGTGGGAGAGCTGCAGTCTCAATGATCACTCATAGAAACAGCCCAAATAAGTTTTATGGCTGAATTATATTTTTTTTCACTCTTCGTATTGAAATTAGCGGTGTTCCTTGCTTTTAACTGTTGCTTAATTACAACTCCACCTGTTATTTCAACATATGTATCCCAACAGGTTGCGTATTTCTCTCACAGGCTGGTCTGTTGTCCTCCTTTGAAGTCCTTTTCTTAAGTAATCTGACTTGTGGAACAATTCTTTGTTTTCAAATGTGCTTTGGGAACAGTCAAACACTTCACTTCCTTCCGCTCATGAAACCACTTTGGGACACCCCAGGAATGCTTGTTTAAATGGCTCTTCCATATGTTTCGAAGATACTGGGGAGTGAAGGGAGAGGAGAGGTGGAGGAGGAAGGTAGGATGCAAGTCACACCTGGTAGTCAGCTTTGTCAAATGGAGATTTTTATTGTGAATTTTTACTGTAACAGGCAAAGATTCTGGAATTCTTTTCTCTTGGCTCTTTCGGCAGGTGTTATACTTTCTTTGTGATAAACACACACCTTTTGGGTGCTGCATCTGAACACCTTTATTCTCAATGTTCTTTCTCATTAAAGAATTCCTTTCTGATGTTTTTCCCAGCCCAGGGAATAAAGACAGTGGGACTTGAATGAAACCCATGGTCAGTTTCATGTTGAGTGGCAGAGTGCTGGACTAATCCTTTCCAGAAAGATTAATTCAGCCCTTAAATCTTTAGTGGTTTTAAGCAGGTATTTCTCAGGGTGAGCAAAAGCAAAAACATTCCTTAGAACGTTTCTTGGAATGATACCTGTTTGTAAAACAACCTGTCTGTCTTTACAGGAAACAAGGCTTGGGAGGCTCATCAATGAGGTGAGGAAGAAGACATCCAATGAGGAACTTGCCAAACGTGCCAAGAAATTGTTGCGGAATTGGCAGAAATTGATAGAACCCGTAACCCAGAATGACCCAGTGCCAAGAGGGCTCCCCAATCCACCCGGATCAGCAAATGGAGGTGCTCACAACTGCAAACCAGAGACACAACTTCCTTCTGTGGCTGGATCAAAACCCATCAGTGAATTGAAAAGCAGGAATGACATACAGAAACTAAATTCTCCAAAAACAGAGAAACTGGGAAATCGGAAAAGGAAAGGTGATCACAGGGATGGGCATCAGGGCCCTCCTCCCCCAAAAGTCTCCAAAGCTAGTCATGAAGTATTACAAAACTCTTCACCCCCTCCAACAAATGGAATTGGAGGTAGTCCTGAGAATTTTCCCAGTCCTGTAGACGTAAATCTACACACAGGGCCTGAAAGCAGCAGGACAGAACTCAGTGAAAACGATAAACACAATAAGATCCCAGTAAATGCTGTAAAACCTCACACCAGTTCTCCAGGACTTGTAAAACCTTCAAGCACTTCCTCATTACTAAAGACTGCAGTGCTTCAGCAGCATGATAAATCGGAAGAGACCACAGGCCCTCACCAGCCCAAGAGCCCACGCTGTTCCTCCTTTAGCCCCAGGAATGTTAGGCAGGATACTTTTGCTTGGCAGCATACCACGTACTCACCAAAGGATTCGATGCCTAGTCCATCTCAAAGGTCTCAGTTCTTAGACACTGCACAGGTGCCATCACCACCACCATCCCTGATGCAACCATCCACACCTCCACTGCCAGCAAAGAGACTGGAGCTCCCTCAGTCCTCGGCCACCGAGGTCCCGCAGCACTGGCAGGAGCAGCAGGTACCTCCTGAGGGCCAGCACAGGCACCCAGCAGGGACACTTCACACATCTCCCACCTGCAAGGTCGGTGCACACCCTGGGGAATTGCTCATGCCACACGTGGGCTTCCCACAGGACACTTCCAAAATGGACAGTGATGATGCTGCTTCAGGGTCTGATAGTAAAAAGAAGAAAAGATACCGACCCAGAGACTATACAGTCAACTTGGATGGGCACATGACAGAAGGGGGTGTGAAACCTGTGAGGTTAAAAGAGAGAAAACTCACTTTTGATCCCATGACAGGACAGATAAAACCTTTAACACCGAAAGATCCTTTGCAGGTAGAAATCCCTGCACTCACTGAACAGCACAGGACAGAAACGGAAAAGCAGGAGCAAAAACCCAACCTGCAAAGCCCTTTTGAACAAACGAACTGGAAAGAATTATCCAGAAATGAAATCATTCAGTCATATTTAAACAGACAGAGTAGCTTGCTGTCCTCATCAGGAGTACAGACTCCAGGAGCTCACTACTTCATGTCTGAGTATTTAAAGCAGGAGGAAAGCACTAGAAAAGAGGCTAGAAAGACTCATGTTCTAGCTCCTAACAGCAAACCTACAGACTTGCCTGGGGTCACCAGAGAGGTCACAAGTGATGACCTTGACAGAATATGTGACCACAGCTGGCCAGGCGTGAACGGTTGTTATGACACACAGGGTAACTGGTATGATTGGACACAGTGCATATCCTTAGATCCACACGGGGATGATGGGAGGTTGAACATCCTGCCTTACGTCTGCCTAGACTGAGAACAGTTTTGCTAACCCTGCTTTTACACCTGCAGTTGGCAAAACTGGCAGACATGATGCCACTTCCAGCTGGAGAGAGCCTCCTGTCCTGGACAAACAGGCCCCACGAGCAGAGGGGGGAGGGAGCTGGGCCTTTCCAGCTCGTTCCTTTAAATTCTCCTTTTGTGAAATGCTGCTACCAGTTTACTAACAATTGCAAAGGAAGGCATACGAAGGTTGATCAGTGAGTTCAAAACTCTATAGCAAGCCAGCTATAAAAAGTGTTAGTCCCCAAGAAGTGAAGAGGATTTCCAGCACTTTCTGAATGCCGGAATCTTAGTACAGGCAGGTACAGAGAAAATTGTGGAAGTTACCTTAACAAAATATGCATCTATTTATTTGACTTGATTTGGGTTTTTATTTGGCAGTGAGATATTCGAGAGACAATGTGCAAAAACTGTAGTTTTATTTCTATCACATCTATAACATGATTGCGTTGGTCTAAAGTCATGTGGTACACGGAGACTGGGTTTTAAACAGCAGGTGTTGCACTGCAGGCTGGGCCTCCAGCTTCAGCTCAACATTCCATAGGCATCCACATCCTTTAGTCTGGTTTCAGTTTAAATCCACTCTCTGAGAAATGCTGCAAAAACTAGATGTTTAATGATATTTTTTGATCCCACCACCACCAGCCAAATATTTTCCTCCTTTTCCCTTCCTGCAAACTTCTAGTTAAAAAAAAAAAAAATTAAAAAAAAATCACCTTTTCTAGAATCTAAATGTAATGAGGGTGCTACAAGTTTGTAACTGTACTGTGAGAGGGAAAAAGGAAGCCTGTTTGTATGCTGGAAATATACTTGTTACCATTCCTTTAGATATTGTTTGCCTTATGGATATCCATCATAAACGCAATTTGCAAAAACAAAGAGCCTTAGTGAATGTACAGTAACTAGACTTCTGTGTTCCTGGGATGCAGAAGGGAGCAACTTTGCTATTTGGTCCTTTAAGTGGACACGTTGTGATATAAATGTGGAAATAAAAAAAATTTGCACAAAACAGTTTGAGAATTATTTATATTTCACTCATTTTTTCCCCAAGTTTGCTCAGTTCAGCCCAGCCAAGGGACCCTTGACCCTGGGAACCCGTTGGGGCAGTTTGGTGAAGCCAAATCCCATGGACACTGCTGAGAGCAGCTCTTAGGGATATATGGGATGTCTTCCAAGTACCTTGGTGGTGTTCAGTTGCACAGGTCGGATTTTTTTTAACTCTGGAGACTAATAACCCAATTGCTGTTAATGTACCTCAAAGTCTAAAGAAATCAGAGTTCATCTTCTTGTCTCAGTAACTTTGTAATATTTTCTCATTGTTACAGAGCTTTCTAAAGCAGCCTGGGTGTAGAAAGTAAAGGATTATCTGTAATTGCTTTAACATTTAGAACTAGTTGTTTTCTGCAGTCCCCAGTGCTGGGCTTCTATCCAGGGGAACAGGGGAGGGGACACTATACCAAAAATATTCCCAGGTTTAGTGATGTTAATCCTGTTAACCCATTTGTGCTAGAGAAGAGCCTTGGCAAGTGTTCTCCTGCCTTGAAGCACAGAGCCAAGCTCTTGCCTGGTTTTCGCAGGAGGGTGCTCCTGACCACATATACATTGTTTGTTCATTCCCTGGAATACAACTGATGAGGTTTGGTTTATTTTTAAGTTGTTCCTGTTCAAACTTAATGCTTTTGTGATCTGACTGCTACTGAAATGTGTGGGTATCTCAGAAACCTGATGTTTGTGTGCTTCCATTTCTGAAATCTGAGATCTGAGAGTGAAAAGTGGTTACCAAAAAATGCTTCCAAGTATATTTTCAGTTTAATTCCACTTTGTCCTTCTGCAGTTGATGAGGTGAAGCAATGTGGTTTGGAGTTGGGGAAAGCTCCTGTCTTGCAGTCCAGAGTGGTAGATCTGATGGTAGAGGGATGAGCTGCTTGGTCATTTTGGGAATGCTTGAGTTTTGTTTATGTAAAAAAAAAAATACTGTGCATCTTACCTCCCTCCTCCCTCCTTCCCTGAATGGTCCCATTTAGGAACAGGGTCCATGCTCTTTTGAGGCCTTTGCATAGATGGCAAATTTCAGGAAATGGCAAAATATTACATTACACTTGATAAACTCCATCTTTTTCTCCACTGCTTCCATTTCTGATGGAATCGATGGCCCATGTGGACCACACTGGGTGAGGTGATGCCCGAAGCTTATCACAGCTTCCAGATTATATCCAGAAAATTGCTGATGCTCAGTTGCTTGAGGGAGCATCAGGAACCACACCCGGCCCTTTCCCTGGTGGTACAAAACTGCTGGAGAAGTTCCCTCCCAGTGCAAGCTTTAAATCTTGTTCCATGCCAAGTTTGTTGCTGCTAAGGGTCAACTCACTTGGTGTCATCCAGAGTGGGACGAGGCTTGACAATCTTTATTTCAGCATGCCAGTATAACCAGTTCTGTCAGCTCCAACAAATGTGAATAAGTTTACAAGGTGATATTTTTTTGTCAATTTTGTAAACAAGTTCAAATGAAGTTTACCATGTGTGTACCTGCTGTGTACTCTCATTTGTGCATGACTCAGTTTCTCTGCTACTTCTTTCTCCTAGCTCTCTTGCAAAGTTTATCCTTCTAATCCTAAAAATCTGAAGCTAATACACTGCCATTTCTTTCTTGTCAGTCGATTACTTGAAATGGCTCAGCTGGAAATCTTTTGGGAATCGCCATTACCTGAAGTGCATGTTTTGACAGGTATTGACGCTGTAGAAATGTCTTTTGACAGAGCGCGTGGATGAGCCAGGCTCTAGCACCCCTCCTGACAGGTACTCATCCGTCTTTTACCCCAGCCGGCGTTACGAGGTCCTGGAGTTAGTTTTAAAGGTCGGGAGCAATTGTCTCGGTGCCTCCGAGCCCGTGACCTTTGCTCAGTCCCTGCCCTGTCGCTCACCTGAGCCGCTCGCTGTCACAAGGGCCGGGGCGCTGGAGAACCACGTCCCACCGGGCATTTTGATGCCGTTTTGTCCCACCCACCCACCCCGCGCTCCGCAAGGTCACTGTAACCCCTCGGGGCGCTCCGGGGTCAGCCCCCTGCGGGACACGGGGGGTGCGGGACAGGGGGCTGGGGGACACGGGGGGTGCGGGACAGGATGCTGCGGCGATCCCGGGTATGGAGGAAGTGACGCGCCCGCCCCGCCCCAGGAAGCGACGCGCTGGCGGCGCTGACGTTCGGCGGGTGCGGAGCGATGGCGGCCCCGCTGGCGGCTCCTGCCGGGGCCGG
>JAWWEW010000079.1:2727221-2737510 GCA_035583185.1 Anabacerthia variegaticeps | reverse complement strand
ATAGAGGGACGGGAATGGGGGACAAGGGGATAGGGATGGGACAGAGGGACGGGGGGACACGGAGGGACAGGGGGACAGGGCGATGGGGGACAGGAACACAGCGATAGGGACAGGGACTGAGGGATGGGGGACACAGAGGGACAGGGGGACAGAGGGAGAGAGATCGGGGACAGGGACTGATGGACAGAGGGACTGAGGGACAGAGCCTGGGTTGTGGCCCCACTGTCGTGACAGCGGTGGCGATAGGGCACCGTCCCCCGGGTGGGGTTCAGGGCAGTGCTGGGAACCGGGACTGGTTTGGGGTGCAGTGACACAGTTAAGGGGACAGCCCTGATAGATGGCCGACAGGGCACAGGGGGTACAGCCCTTTTGGGGTACAGCCCCTGCTCAGAAGGGACTGGGATGCACTGGGGAGACACTGGGATTCACCTGGGAGGGACTGGAATGGGACTGGGGCCACTGGGGAGGGACTGGGAAAGGAGCAGCTCTTCCCTGCCCCCCCCCGCCCCCCCGGGCCCATTCTTACATTTTCAAGCCCTTTATTGTTTAATTTCTATACATACACAAGTTGTATTTATATTTTCAAACCCTATGTATCTGTATGCAGAAGTACTTATTCTCTGAAATTCTTTGTGTAGAATAGTAAAGGGGGTTATTTGGAAATCAATTTTATATATATTGAAAAAGAATATAAGAACTTTCAAAGCTAGGAATTAAAACATAGAAAGAGGAAGCCAGAGGTGGGCAGGAGAGAGAGGGGCCATAGGGAAGAGGAGGAGGAATTGAAGTTTGTTCTGGTTTGAGGGGCTCCCTGGCACTGTCACCATGACTCCTAGACTGAAATAGATGTTACTTTTCAGGACTCCCCTCCTTTTTCCTCCTTCTCCCACCTTTCCTTCTTTCTCCTTCTTCCTTCTACCCACCCCACAATGCCAGTCCCCTCTGTACTGGGAGGGACTGTGGTCCTGGTGGAGAATTAAACCAGGAAACACATTGACCCTTCTCTCAAAGGCAGGTAAGGACAAACACGGCCACGGTGTCACAAATCTGTCACTGCTCTTCAAATCTCACAGTGTGAAAAGCAGATGGTCTCTTCAGAGGCTTTTACACCCCCCATGAGAGGCATATTGCCAAAGACTCCAGAAACAGCAAAAGCAGTAGCCATAAACTGATTTTATTGTTTTTGAAAAATGGAATGCTTCACTTACAGAAATTTAAGTGATGTTTGGCAAACACCACATTCATTACAAATGAAACAAAAAAAAATAAACCAAACCAAGTTGACATAGTATTTGGCTACAATACAGCAGCAGTCTTGTTTTTTTATAATCACAAATTCAAGGTGACCCTGGTTAATAAAAGTCATGACCACTGTCATCTGGCATTAAAAAAAAATACATCTATGTACAGTGCTTTCAGTAGCGGCGGCTAAAACGGGGCTCACTCAGTCTGCTTGTCCTCTCCTGGCCCGCAAACACACCTTGGATCCCAGGACTCTGCATCATCTGGCTCTGGTTTCCAGCTTGGGTGAAGCTCCCCCGTCTGAAAACAAGGCCAGACAAATTGAATATTGCTCAGAGAAGTTACTGCTGCTGTGACTCTGAGAAAAGAGGTTTGCTTAGTTTGGTGGGGTTGGTTTTTCCCCCCCCTTGCCAATATGTAGTTAGTAAAAGCTGAAAGTGTTTTTCATAATTGACATAGAAGTTCTTCTTTTATAGAGATCAATGAATTATTATAAAAACATCATAAGCACTCTGACAGAGCTTCTTACCCCGACATCCCTCCTCGATTCATCCCGTGGCCTGGTCCTGACTGACCAGGCAGGCTTCTATCACCACCTAATGAAAAAAAAGAAAAAAAAAAGAGAAAAAATACAGGCTTTTGTGTTTTCCTAATAAAGAGGTCGCCTTTTCCCCAGAATTTTATTTGCTTTCTCAGTGATTTAACTACCACTAGAAGTTCAGCAGCAGTAATTCACAGAAAAAAACCACGATCACACTGGTAAGCAGCAAGTGTACCTTGCCATCTCTCATGATCCCGTCCCATCATTCCTCCATCCACATTTCCCTGCCATGTACGATCTTGATGCCCCTCTAACTTTCGACCATGATCTCCCCAGTCACGTCCATCTCTTAAAAAAATAAAAGAACATCTTCTAGGTATGTCCCCTATCCATTTAGCAGCATAGGGTAAAGCCAAACCCCATACAAAAGTGTGTTAAATGGTTAATCAAGCTGGAGCTGTAGCCACCCAATCATTGCAACAAGAACTGGTCAAAGAGAGACAATGAGAAACTTGCTGAACAGCATCATTCACACAACAGAACTCTTCTTTTTCTGACCTACAGAGACATCACTGGTACTGCAATGGACTGAAAGACATGGAACAATTCAGTGGCTGCCATTCCTGTCCGGGTATGAACTGAACATTGTGCATCTGGAACATGCCCAGCTTGACTACCCGGTTCAAAGGGAAACTGCTATGAATCCACATGGGTCAGCTCTCCACCCCCACCACTGCAGAGACTCTCACTCAGCGTCCTTAAAGCCTCACCACTAGCCATTAGTGAGACTTCTGAAGGCCTCACTGGAGCATCTCTCATCTGTAGGAATGAAAGTTATTTACAAGAGAACCACAGTTATGAGCTGAGCTAACCGAGCAGCACCTCTTCACTCGCTACAATGCTCCCTTCTCCTGATGCATGTGAATTTCTTGCTCCTCCAGATGCTCAAAGAAACTGCCTGGAGAGAGGATTCACCCTTGTCAAAGTGCTTCTGCTGTGACCCTTCAGAGGTCTGCTGAGCACGGGAATTTTCACCCCCAATCACTTCCCTTCTTCCACAGGCACTAACCGGGTTTGTGGGGGGATCCCTCTCCCTTCACTCATTCTTCTGTCCGAGCCGTAGCCACCCCAGCTATCCCGGGAGTGACGATCAGGCCCCCCGTGGCGTTCGTCTGGGTAATGCTGAAAGGCAAATGGCATGGCACTCAGTTAGGAAGAATCAACACAGCTTTTCTTTTCTGATTGCAAAAATTCAGCTTCTTGAACGTTGCTTTTCTATCAGCTGTCAGAAAACAAAAGGGTAGCCGACTCGTTTTTTACTGGTTCCACTGTTGCTACTGTGCAGGGTTCACTCTAGGCATTTAGTTTGTTTCACAGCTCACTGGTGGGAGAAAGTCTTTTCTGTTTGTTAAGGGTTTCTAAGGCTTACATTCTGGCTCCAGATTTTTAATTTTTACTTCGGTATCTGCCTACTTCCCACCTCTCTTCAGAAATGAAAGGCTCTGAATACCTTTGTGGTATTGGTTTTCACACCTGTCCTTTTATCTGTCCAAGTCATCTGCTTTGTTGCATTACGGCACCAGTTATTTTCTACAAGCCACTGAGATAAACCTGACAGAAGGGATCCTTTGCCAGCTAAGAAACTACAGCAACTATCTCTTAACACCTAAGATGGTTAACCAGAAAACTTTTATTGCAACATACCAGCCTTAAAGGATGCTGTACCGTAGCTCCCATCGCTCGGAGGTTTCCCCCTGCCCGTATCTGTGGCTACCACCCTAGCAAGCAGATAACATAGGAACTTACTTTACGCACATCAGCGTACAGAATGAGTTGCTGCTTGAACATCTGCTCAGTTTAAACCCAGTGGGGACTGTGTTTAAGAACTAGGCTGTATGAGCACTGTGTTCTTTCTGCTTTGGGGTCAGCTTGTTTGGCTTTCTCACTGGAGTGGTTATTTGGTTCTAACGCACCTGCCCATCTCGGTCTGGTATTCCTCTTCCACAGTCCCTTCTGGAACAGAGAGAGAGAAGTTTCAGTTGGATCAACAGGGTAATCATAATTCCAACGTCTGTGTGGAATAGTGCATGAAAATTTATCTTCATTAGGCTGTAAATCTGGATGGCAACATTTCTTCAGTGGCAAGATACTCAAAGGAGTTCTTGTTTCGTAGCATAAAAAGAGATCAAAGTGGCATCTATCACTGTAACATGGGTAAGTAAAGCATCACTGAGGCATGATCAGGTACTCAGGAATACCAATGGAGAACACTGAGTGAACCTAACAGCACCAGAAAAGGGTTACAAGCAAAAACAAAGCAGTTTGGTTTTTGCCAAAGATCTTTTGAAAGCAAAACAGAAGACTCAATGGCACTATGCAGAAAACATGTTTCCATTCTGTGGAGCTAAAAATCTGTGTTAGCCAGGTTGCAAAGACGAAAATATGGGAAATTTTAAAGCAAAAGGCAATGGCTAAGTCTTAGTCTAATAAACAAGGATTCACAAACCAGACTTCCATACATCTCGAGAGAAGCTGTAGTATCTCCATCAGCATCAAGGCAGACTGCATTAGGACTTGGCTTATAATCTTTATGCAGCCTCTGTCTGGTATGTCCATAACCCATGAAAACAAAGGATTACAAGCACATATGAAATTAGACATGAGAAATGTACAAGGGCCACTTGCTTTACTCCTCTGACACCCTTCAAGCCACTAGGCAAGCCACAGAAAGACACCAAATTTCCATCAAGGTATGTAGGAAGAGAAGACATTGCCTTGCCAACCTGTCCAAGCAGTGATCTTGGTACCGCCCCCGATCCCTGTGGTCGAAGTCGTGGAACCGGTCCTGGCGGCTGAACTCGGAGTGGTACCTGTCCTCCATGGCCATTCGCTTCGCCTCGGGCCAGTACGGGTCATCCCTCCTGCAAATGTGGGCACTGGGAGCAGTGACGCCAAAACAACCTTCCCCTTCCTCCTGCTCTCCTGAGATCAACCCTCAGCCAACCCCATTATCCACACTATCACTTTTTATTTATAGTTAAAAAACCCATGTGCGTTAAGGAATCACATTTTGGTTTCAGAGAAAAGCAGGTGCACTGACACTGTACATAAAGCTTAATTTCAGCATGTGCTGATATGAGAGGAGAATGAGTATCTGTTCTTATCAGCAATCTTGCTTTAGTTGATACAGTTACTGCTCTTGGAGAAACAAGAATAAACCTCCCGTTAGAGAACAGTGCTTACAAGTATACAAGCATGACATTTCCCTTCAAGACTCCCACTAAAGTGTTGAAAGCCAACACATAAATAGTCTTCCAGCTGTGAGCTTCCATGACTGCTTTATCAAGAGCACTCTGAAGAGGCTGAAATGCCACTGCCATTATCCTTACCTGCCATCAGGATCGTAAGGCCTTCTCATGGCAGATCGCCGCTCTTGCTCATAGCGCAGCTGCTCCTGCTGGCGCCGCAGCTCTTCCCTCTCCCGCTGGATTCGCTCCTGCTCTCGCCTCCTCTCCTGCTCTATGTGCATTCTTTCTCTCTCCAGCCTCTCTCTCTCCAAGCGCTCTCGATCAAGACGCTGCCTTTGAAATTCCAGCCGTTCTCGCTCTCTCTGGAGCCTTTGTCTTTCATCGCGCTCGTGAATAGCTTGAAGACGCTGCTCCCGATCTCGCCTCTCTCTCTCTCTAATTTAAAAGAGATAGTTCGTTTTCAATGGAGGATCTTAAGACAAAGCTCTACTGCCTCTGTGTTTTGGGTGGGGTTTCTTGTTTGCTTTTGCCCTTTGTTTTTAATGTTTCTGTGTTCTTCCCAGCAGCTACTTAAATGTGAATTATCTCTTCCCAATTAAATAAGAGCAGCTTAGCTTAGGGGGAAATAAAAAAGCCCATGCAGATGCAAAATGCAAAGGTGAGCATTCTGCCTAAGAAACACAGTATCTACTCTAAGTCAGGTCTGAAAAAGCTTTAACAGAGCACAGCATGTCCTAAGACAGAAGTCTGATAAACAGAAAGTATTTACAAGCTTCCAGGGGAAAAATCAAATATGGGAATTCCAATCTGATCAAGTGGAACACAGTGAAAGGACCCCCAAAAGTCTCCTGAAACACACAGGCTCAGAGAACATGGATTTCAGTAGTAAAACCCTTCATCATTTGGCGCTATGTCTGTTTCACCGAGAGTTTAATAACAAATCAGAGATACCGCTGCGGGAGGGTCAGCACGACACTACTTTGCAGCCTGTTCAAAACACAAAACACACGAGGGAGGTAAAAAGAAACACCATTCAGAGTCGAGAGCAAGGCTGGGAGGACTCACCGGCGCCTTTCTGTTTCCCTGATCTCTCGCTCCCTCTGTCTCTGCCGTTCGCGCTCTCGCTGCTCTTTGATTTTATCAAACGATAAAATATCTTGCTTTTCTTTGCTCTCAGATTTGCGATCCTGGCTTTTTGTACTCTGAGTTGAATCAGAACAGTATGTGAGTTGAACAGTGCATTTTTAGCTCAGATTCCTTGGCAAATGACTACTTCATGTCAAACTGAACAGAACAGACTATCACATCTTCCCAGAGACAAACAATATTGAAATTCCAGAGGAAAATTAGGTGAGGAAAAAGTATCCCACGTTTGGCTAAAACTTCTCAAGAGTTTAAATACATATAAATACTAAGGGTACATGACCTGATTTGCACTGATGGCAAACAATACACTACTTTTATGGTCACCAGTAACTACATTCCAAGCTTGGGAAAAGACATCCTAACCCCATTTTCATATTACAACTCTACTTCTTCAACTAGGACAGCAGTGAAAAACTATAAAGAAGGCGAAACAGAAGCATTTACCCTTTGCCACATCATTAACACCCCAGGGCTTTCAAAAAAATGATAAAAGGGGTAACTGTACCAATATGCAAGGCAAAACCCCTTCAACTGTAAGCATGACAAGCTATTTGACACCTATTTTTACACAAAAGCTTCTCTGGAAGTTGGACTTACCCTCTCTTTTGATGCAGAGGTTTTCACACTAATAACTGGCTCTCCTTTAGCTTTATCCATTACCACTGTCCTTTCGGTTCCTCGACTCGCTAGAAAACAAAATACACCCCAAAATAAATAATACACAAGATATTCAACACTTCTTGCAAGATTTAGAACTGTGAAGATACCAAACAGTAGAAAGTTATTTTATTGAGGTTTTCAGTTACTTATAGAACTTATTTATGATTTAAACAGCTTACCAAGATTTGGCCAAGTTGAGGATGGGGGCAGTAAAGCTACCACAAAATTACAGTAGTATTTTCTGGCAGGGATGACAAAGAAAGCAAATTTAATGTAATTCTCCTGTCTGCAAAATACATCCCTTTGCCACAGTTTAAAAAAACATAAAAAAGAGAAGCACACAGAATGACACACTGTGTTAAGTCTAGTGATAGTTCCATAAAACTCAGTTCACTATTCTGAGTAGTTCAAACCCAGTAATTATGAAAACTTTGCTGTAAGTTATAGCATTCTTAGTCATAAAGTTTTCAAGGTTCTTTTCTGATGTTGCTTTTTGTACACCAGGAAAACCTCAATCTCACTAAGTGAGCTTCATGGTCTTTTTCCTGAATTAACAATCACATCTGATAAGAACACTGAGGTTGCAGAAGCTGAAGTTAAGTCTGAATATTTACACTTGTTCTTCCCCTTCCCACCAGGCTGAAAAAGGAAATCTTTTCAGGTGCAAAGTAAAAGTTTTGTCCCAGCCACCATATTCTCCATACCAATTTTTATTTTTTTTTTTTTTTTAAAACAAGTATCTTTGAGAACATTTCTAAAAGCCAGCCAGCATTACCCGATTTGCTTGCCCTAGATCGATCAGAAGATCCGCCCTTTGGCTCCTCTTTCTCTTTCCCTTCTTTTTCATCTTTTTCTGATTTCTTCGCATCATCTTTTCTGTCACTTTTCTCCTCCTTCTTAATGCCAACAGACCTATAAAAAGTAGTAAAGGAAAATGCCTCTTTCAGAAGCAACAAACCCCTGGAAACACAAATATTTGAAGTATTGCTCGCTAACCACGCAGTCTATCAAGGAGACAGACTAAATCCTAGAAATATTTGTCAGTTAAAAGAGGAGACCAAGCCAGAGCTGGATCAGAGAACAAATGACTGATAAAAACAATGATTTATCCAGAAACAAGTTGATTAGTATCTCCTGATATAACCAATTGTGATACAACCCTAGAGCTTTGTATTTCTGAGCAGAGGGACAATTAAGATGGTTTTGCTGGAGAACATCAAGTTTTCAAGTATTACTCCTATTTCAGATGCCATATGAAAATCAAGATTTATCACATTACTGCTCAACTTGGTCACATGGCTGTATTTCAAATGAGTGGTCTTTAAATGTAACAAATACAAAACAACACCTTACTTTTCAGACTTGGACTCTGCAGAATGGTGCCTGTCTTTTTCCTTCCTCGTTTCACCCTCCTTTTTGTCTGAAGGCTTTTTTCCAGCTGGTTCATTTTTTGCCTAGAAATTCAGCCAGACATAATTGCATAGTAAGCAACAGACATTAAACATGCATTCTTTTCATTGCACTGCCAGGACATAACTACCCCTTACCTTTTCCACAGAGATCATCTTGCCATGCAGCTCTGTCCTGTGGAGATGATTAATACACTTGGTGGCTTCCTCAGAGGTTGACATTGTGACGAAGCCGTAGCAGCGAGCACCAGGACTGCGAGCATTCGTCACTACTTTTGCACCCACCACCTTGGTGGAAAAAAAAAATATTAAAAAAAATCTGTTGGCAGATCTGCCACTAAAATTCTAACTTAATCACTATTTCATAGAAGCATACAATGGTTTAGGTTTGCAGGGAGCTTTAAAGGCCATCTAGCCCAATGCCCTGTCATGGGCTGGGACATCTTCAACTAGTGAAGGTTGCTCAGAGCCCCACCCAAGCTGGTCCTGAATGTTTCCAGGGATGTGGCATCTACCACCACTCTGGGCAACCTGTGCCACTCTCACTGCAAAAAGTGTCTTTCTTATATCTAGTCTGAATCTACCTCTTTTAGTTTAAAACCATTCCCCCTTGTCCTGCTAGGACTCTGTCCCTCATCCTCCAGCACCTCTGTCTACCGGGTCCACACAATATGGCACCTAATCCACCTTTAGCAGGCAGGAAACATGCTCAGCACTCAACATTCCAGCAGCATTCCCAGAGAACACATCACTAAGCTTGTCTGACAGACAGCAAAAGAAAGGGCATTGTTTTAACTTGGCCTCTGGATTGTTGGGCCAGCCTGGAAGTGCCTCACTACAGACTATGCAGAGTATGACAAGAAGAATGGTAACACCTGAGTCAACAGGAACAAGACACGGCTGAAAAGGTTCAAATTAAGGATTATGTTCACAAAAAAGGATGCCATAATGAAGTATGCTACTTTCAGATACAGTTTCAGAAGAACAGAGGGAAGTTAAGTACTCAGCCTACCCAGTTATTCATCAGGGAAAAGAAGAGCTAAATTTAAGGTCAGGCTTTTACATGGATAAAATGGTTTGTCAATTTACATATCCCTTACGTACCTTTCCATACTTGCTGAAAAGATTCTTCAAATCCGTAGCTCTAGTAGAGGATGAAAGTCCACTAACCCACAAATTCCTGCCAGAACCACTACCCACACGGCCTAAGGTACAAAAAAGCCAAGCACAAAAGACCATGTAGCAGACAAATGCAACAGTGCAAAAGTCAGAGTCCTACAAAACCCACTTCTTCATAAAACTCTTCAAACACAATTATACTTCCACCTCTTCCATTCATTCTTAAAATCAATACACTGTAGCCTGCAAAAATGAACTTTTGAACTCCACACCTAAGGTGCATTTGAACAGTCTTAATGCATTTTTAGCTACATATTTTCTTCCTGTACTTCAATCACTTTGAGGAGAATTGCAAAGCATTAAATATTAACCCAAAAAAGAACCCAAACCTCTGCTGGTTAGTAAGGTTACACAAGTTACATGAAATGACATTTTTAAGCTCTACTTTGAAGGCCTGTGTGACAAGTGCATTGAGGGTTCACTGAATTAACACCACCAGAACTGCCACACAGAGTAGAAACTCAGATATTTAGGCATCTGTTAAGGTTTTTCAGCCAAATCCTGGTCTTTCTGGTACCCAATACCATTCACAAAGCAAGTGGAACCCCAGTATAACTATTACAATGAAGACAGGAACATGCTTAAAGATTTAAAAAGGCACAAAAAGAAGTGGAAGAAAGGCAAGTCAAAAAGTGAGTAGCACCATTAGTCCATTTGCTCCTTTGAATGTTGACTACCTAAAATTAATACACAAGTAACAGATTTGACCCCATAACATTTTTATTCCATGCCCTTTTACATTAAAAACCCAAACAAACAAACAAAGCAAAACACAAATAACCCACATACATACCTTTCTCATCTTTTGAGGTTATCTTTGTATCTCTGTCCTCCTCAACAGGGCTAAAGATAAAACACCACATT
>JAWWEW010000079.1:2695740-2712513 GCA_035583185.1 Anabacerthia variegaticeps | reverse complement strand
TTTTTTTTAAACGCAGTGGGCTTGATTTCTTTCCTTCCTCAACCTTCAAAGGTTGTTTTCCCAAATTACTCTTATTTGTAATCGTCTTCTTAATGTAAGTCTGTTTAAGAATCTGACTTCATTATTTCTTGTCAGATTTCTTAAATCAAGTATACAAAGGTGTGTTTTCGTTTGCAACGTATTTTCTGGTAGGTATTTAATTTTAGCTTTTTTCATAATTTATATTCAGTCACTTTCCTTTCTGACTTGAATAATGTGGTGTTTTATCTTTAGCCCTGTTGAGGAGGACAGAGATACAAAGATAACCTCAAAAGATGAGAAAGGTATGTTTGTTTTCAAAAGTAGAACTTTTTTTTTGCTTGGTGAGCTGTTTGTATTGGTGGGGTATTTCAGCAGAAAAAGCATTGCAATCTGTGCAGTTAAATAGTATCAATTCACCTCTTTCTGGATTTTCTTTATTCTTACTAAAATAAGTATTTTCCTTTACGCATTTTCAAAGAATATCTGCATTGCACCCTTTGTAAGTTGTTGTTCAAAGGTAGGCATTAATACATGGCAAATGTCTTTTATGGCATTAAGATGCTTACTAACAGCAGTTAATGAGTAAAAAATCTTTTGCCATTGATTTGGCTTTAGTATACACTTGTGATTCTTCATACCGTTTTCTTGTTTTGCTAAAGTAACTCGGGATATTTAAATGCCACAAAAACTCACAGCTTTGTGTTGTCTTCAGATCAGTTTGATTTCATTAAATCCTTGGCCATGCAGATCCTGTTGGTGATGCAAATACGCATCACAAGCAAGGAAAAAATGTCTTCATCAGCAGTCAGGGCCTGCTCCTCCTTTTCATTGCACTTCTTCCTTTTAATGCACCAGCCGACTGAGCCTTTGCAGCTCACCCCACCTGTCTGTTCTCTTCTACCTGAGCAGGGCAGAAAATGTAGAAGTGACTGTTAACATTCTTCTTACACACTGCAGGCAGGTAGTGCAGCACTTCTAAGTGTGGAGAGACCAGCAACTCCCATAATAAGCAAGAAACTCATTATGAGCTCTGTCTACCGACTGGACAGGAAGAATTTGTTTGGTTTTCATTGGGTTTTACAACACAGACTGACCTCACTGTCAGCTGCTTTTCCCAAGATTCAGGGTAATACCTATTTGTGCAAGCTACTGGACCTCAGTGTGAGCTTCATTAGGGTCTGTTCACCCTACAGTCTCTAGTCTTGTGTTCTCTTATTTCAGAATATTCAAAGGAGTGTTTTGTGCATGCTGTTTACATAAGGACTTGAGTGGTTTTTTTTCTGTGGACTGAGAAAACTCCTCTTGACGTTTTCATTCAGAACAGCCTTCAGGAACCTGGGTGTCTGATAACCACCTTTCTGCAAAGGATGTGCTGTGTTCTGTAACATTTGTTTTAGTCATTTTCTGGCTTGGTGAACAGCACTGGTGAGAGGTAGCTACTTCATTATGTAGCATTCTCTGCTTGCAGAGCAAAATGATAGAGCTAGAAGGAAGTTACAGAACTAGACACAAGTCAGTTCTGACTCACACCTGGCTATTTGCCCACCAGTATGAAAGAATGTTACTTAGAATGAATAAATTCATGAGCTCATAGTCTGGTGGGTTTGGCAGTCGATGGATGCATGAAAGATGTCTCCAGTGCTGAGGGTTGGCTCCCACTGCCTATATTGTTCTAGTTTTTAAGTTAGAGGATATCTGCAAGTCTCAGTATTTCTTTGTCTGAGAAGTGCAGTACCACTGCAGGAGCGCCTTTTGAGGTCTTAGGGGAGGGCAAAAACTGGAGATGTTAAGGCTGATCAACAATTATTTGAAGAGGAGATTAACATAGTTTAAATCAGCAGTAAAATACCAGAAAGAAAGTGTTCACTTTCCCCTTTCTCCAAGATTCTGGTGCCAGTGTAACTGCAGGGAGTCAGTTTTAAATCATAGAAATGAGTGGAGTAAAAGCATCAAAGCCTATGGATCAGCTTTCTAAAACACCAGGACAATGTATTTTCCATGTGTTTGCATGCATGGTATTCCTTTGTCCATGCATTTCTTGAGATGGGTGATGGCAGGTGTAGATCTATTCTCCTTCCTACAAAAGACCTCTTTTTTTGTTTGGTTTATTTTAAAGAGATTGATACAAGTGATTGCATCCTTCCTGGGAGACTTGTGTAAATATTAACAACTGTGTTCTCAGTGCCAAGCTCATGACAATGACAAAAGTCATCAGGAAGTAAAAGATGGAAAGACACCTAAACAAAATAGCAGTTTGGAAAGGTTATGGAAAGAATATCTTCCCTCAATTAAAGCAATTATGTGAAATTCCATATATCACACACAAAAAAAGGCATATGGAAGGAGATAGGTGGAGTGAAACCTGCTTTCCTCCACTCCCTGAAGCCTTGGAACTGAACACTGCCCAGGCTGATAAAAGGACAGTGAAGACATTTCAAAGGAGACATTTTCTTGGTCTTTTTAAGGTGAATGTGTTCCCTTGAGATGGATCCCATCATTGTTCCTCTGGAGTTGGGGAGATAAGGATGGCCAAACATGAGCATGCATTTTTGCCAACACAGTTCCCACAACTCCTGCAGCTCTTCTGTCTTTTCCTGTTAGTGCAAAGTTACTGGCCTCTATCCAGGCACATTTTGAAGAACCTCAGATACTTCAGAGGTGCCCCAGCCCAGCTGCTTTCTTGAAGGATGGTATAATATACTTCTGTATCCATGCTTGTGGTTCCATCCAGGTTTGGGGACTTGTAATTCAGACATGGAGGAGAATGGTACACATTGCATTTCACTTGCTCTGCGATACTAAAAAATTAAAGATTTGTGATATTGCTCCTCTTCAATTCAAAAGTAGTTGTTAATTAGGATTTTGGGTATGTTCTGGTTTTTGTTTTCTTAATTAGGTCGCACTGCTAGCAGTTCTGGTAGAAACTTCTGGGTGAGTGGTCTGGCTTCCACTACCAGAGCTACAGATTTGAAGAATCTGTTTAGCAAATATGGGAAGGTAAGGGGTTATTTTTGTTTGGTTTATTGTTGTGGGGTTTTCTTTACTTGAAATTCTTAACAAGACTTAAGCTCCTGTCACTGAAAGGATGAGTCAAAGGAATCCAATTATCAAAAATATTGTGGGATTCAAGGAAAAACTTGTGGAAGTACAGTCTGAGTGATTTGGTTGCTTCCTTTCAAAAAAACCCATAAAATGGGGACACCATAAGGAATTTTGTCAGACCTTTGAAGCCTGTTTAAAGGTTACTATCAGCAGATTGTAGTAAAAGGAAACTGTATGGGCAAGCAATCTGCTAGTGAATGTTTTACCAATGAAAATACTCTGGAACTTAAATAGGTACAAATAGATACAAAATGGATTAAGTGTAGCACAGCTTTGAGTTTGTCTCAAAGTCATGAGACCAGTAAAGCCTTTCTCATGGTCCTTGTAACAATAAAAATGCAGTACTTCCATTTATTTGCTTAGAATTCCATATGGTAACCTGGGATGTTGATCATGGAGATGTGCCACAAAATTTTAAGCGTAATTAAAAACTAAGAGACAGCAAACCTAGTATTTGCCTCTAGATAGATGCCATGGTAACATTCAGTCATTTAAATAAAATCAGTTATTTTCCTTAGGGTATTAGCAGAGGCAAAGCTTCCTAGAAGTAAATGTACATGTGCAATGAATCAAATGCTCAGAAGTAGATTATTCAGCTGTACTTTAAAATACAACACTTCTGAAATATGGCTCATTTCTGTAATGCCAAGTGAGCTGTATTGAATACATGAGCATAAGTAAACACCATTTATGTGGGCTTTCTCAAGCTGTGTTTTTTGAGGAAACTTCTATTTCTCAATGAAGATTGCAGGTAACATTGTTGGTCTGTCTCAGCACTGACATGGAAGCAGTTTGGGGGCAAGATGGGACTTAGCAGTTGAACCAGCATTAGCAGGCATGTGGGAATTGGCTTAAAAATTTCTATTGGTTTTCCTCTTTTATACTTAAGCAAAATGATGTTGCTGATGTGAAGTTAGATGCCTTTTTTTTTGTTTTTTATTGTCCTCTTGTGGTCTTTCTCCAGAAGAGAAGTCAGTCTTTAACTCCCATCTATTGATTCAGCTTTTATAGCAAGAGAAGCATCACTGCCTCTAAGCAATGCTCTTTTTGTGTTTGTTATTCTCTTTAAAAACACAACTTTCCTGAATGATAATGGGCAGGAATTGTAGAGTTGCAGCTTCCAATTCTTGCTTGTTACAGTGAGTGTAACAGCTCTTTGTTTTGGAAAGGTGGTGGGTGCCAAAGTGGTCACCAATGCTCGCAGTCCTGGCGCTCGCTGCTACGGCTTCGTCACCATGTCCACGGCCGAGGAGGCCACAAAGTGCATCACCCACCTCCACAAAACAGAGCTCCACGGGAAGATCATCTCTGTGGAAAAAGTGAGTACTGCTCCTCAAAGACACCGAGTTCCCATCAGATTGTACAAATGATCGAGACCACATTCTCAGCTGATCATGTGCCAAATGAATTGCAGGCAAAAAGTGAACCTGCTGGGAAGAAGACAAGTGATAAGAAGGAGAATGAAGCAAAGAGAGAAACGGGCAGTGAGAGGTACTGTTCTAAAACTTCTCTGTCCAAAGGTGTTTTGCTGTTCTTCAGTCTATGTTGATGTCAGGGAAAACCAAGTTCCAGTGAGAATTTCTGTGGTAAATGTTCAAAAAGAGGAATAAATGCATTTTTTCAGCCTTTTGTGCAAGATAAACTTCGGTTCACATTGGCACTTCTTAATTGTCACATTGACTGAGAAACTTTGTGGGCATTTTGTGTGAATTTTTCCTCATGCTTCCAGCTGAGATACTTGAATCAAGGCCAAGTGTTTTGACAACTGCACAGGACAGTCTGCATGTCTTGTTTTCTGGTGTAGGATGTTGTGGAAGGAAACATCTGGAAATCTAACTGTGATTATTGTCACACCAGAAGTGTTGCTAGCATTCTCCTTGAATTTCCCTTCCTCTTAGTCTGTATTAGTCTAATCTATACCAATATCTATCTATAGACCTGGCAGTGTTAAGAGGGATGAGAAATCTGACCAAAAAGATGATGCTAAAAAGACAGAAGACAAAGATGAAAAGGAAAAAAAAGATAAAGATGAACAGAAGTCTGGTTCATCAGATCAACCTAAAGCTGTTAAATCAGGTAAACTGGCTATTCTTTTTTTACAGAGTAAAATACATGTTGGTGTATGAATATTTAATTGTAGGTAGTTGTTTCCAAACGAGTGCCAGTGTTCTAGGATTGTTTCTGATTCTCAGTTGGAAATCCAGAATGTATAAAGGGAGAGGGTGTTTTGTGGGGGGGAGATGTTTGATATTGTGTCATCCTTAAGCACTTGGAGTAGGTATAGTGAAATAACGGACTTTGAAGAGAGGATTAAATGCCCATTTTCACATTTTAGAGAACATCTAGCATAGCAATGAGTGGTGTAGATTGTGTAGTTTGATTGTTTTTTCCACCTCTGATTTTATTTAGGAAGTAAAGGAACAGAGAGAACAGTAGTAATGGATAAGTCCAAAGGAGAACCTGTTATTAGTGTGAAAACATCAACCACATCAAAAGACAGAGTAAGTAATGTTTCTGTGTGGGAAACATTTCCCTTAGAAACAACTACTGAATCCTGCCAAGCTGCATGGAACCCACACTTGTCTTGCCAGTTTGGCCAATTAGAGTTTCTATAACATGGAGTTAGATCTTAATTAGTAAAATACCTTTTGTTTGGCTGGTACCATGTTCAGTAATCAAATCCTGCCAAACAAATGTGGGAAGCTATTGCTGTGTTAATACACGGTGTGTCTGCAATGTTAAAAAAAGAACAGTTTTGCAGGGACCAAGCCTTGAGATGTGATATGTACACACGGAAACAGAGCTCAGAGTATTGTTTGTGATGGTTGTCCTTTAGTAAATTTCTCTGTTTCACTGTTAAACACAGAGCGTTAAGAGCCAGGACCGCAAGTCCGAGAGCAGGGAGAGACAAGGCATTGTGCCCTTTGACAAGATCAAAGCCCAGCGGAAGATGAGGGAGGCAGAGCAGCGCCGGTAAGAGCACAGGGGGGACACTGTGGGACTTCTCTGCACTCTAATGCAGATCTTACTGACATTTGGAGTAAAGTGACTGAGAGAGAAAAGGAGTTCCATTCTTTTTTCCACTTGTTACTTGTTTATGGGTCACGTAACTCTTGAACTTAATTCAGGTATTTAATTATTTTGGGTGGGGAGTTATTTTGTTTCCATGATGCAGGGTAAAAGTGATAATGGCCATCCTTCAAATTCCCTGCTAAAACTGTGACCTGAGTTCCGTGTTTTCCACACATACTCCTCACCTAAAAGTATTTGAACTAAACAGGAAGGAAATGTTTTTGTCATTCTTAATGGAGAGGAAAAGGTTTCTCATAGATTTCTGAGCTGAAGTGAAGTCACTATCCAGCATAATTTCTTCACAGATGCTTTATTTCAGTGTAAGAAATAATCTGTGGGCATTTGGATTCAAATTCCCCATACCATATAGAATTATTTGCCCCCACAGGTGGGTTTTGTGGGAGTAACATGATGAGTCTATAAATACAAGTAGTTCATGTATACACTGAGTGTCTTCCCTCCCACACCCTTCCCAGGTACAATTTGAAGGAGCTGAGTAGTCACTGTGCTATTAATTTTTAACACTTCTCTTTTTTTCCTTTTTAACTTTCTTTATTTGTGTAAGTATTCCACCTGTAACCCTTCCTTTCTGCTCCACCAGCACCCGGGAGCGTCGGGAGAGGCAGCAGCACCTCCAGACTATCCGCGAGCGCGAGGAGAGGGAGAGGCTCGAGATCGCTCGGGAGAGGCTGGAGATCGAACGGCAGCGCCTCGAGCGGGAACGGATGGAGAGGGAGAGGCTGGAGAGAGAAAGAATGCACATAGAGCACGAGAGGAGGAGGGAGCAGGACCGAATCCAGCGGGAGAGGGAGGAGCTGCGGCGCCAGCACGAGCAGCTGCGCTACGAGCAGGAGCGCCGCTCTGCCATGAGGAGACCCTACGACATAGATGGCAGGTAAAGGAGTAGATACACACACAGGAGGCACGTGGGGGACGTTGCTGCCAGGTTCTGTCTTACCTGCCTGGGCTAGAAAACACCACACAGGCACTCTCAGCTTCCATCCAGCAGCAGTGGTTGATTGCGTTGAGGTGATCACGTTTAATAGCCGTAATCCATTTTGAACTTAATTACCCTTCTTTTGGCTTGCACAGTTTGGAAGGGGGAACGATACCAAAAGGCATTGTGTGGGCTAAGATGAGCATGTCCTTTTCTCAGGAGGGATGACCCCTACTGGCCAGAGGCAAAACGAATGGCAATGAACGACAGGTACCATTCAGACTTCAGCCGCCAGGATCGCTTCCATGACTTCGATCACAGGGATCGTGGTCGTTACCAGGAGCATTCAATAGACAGGTTGGTGTCTTACTCCACAAAGGACTTACTCCACATATGTGTCTTATTCCACAAAGGACTGTATTTCATGTCACGTTTTGATGCCTTCACTGTGTGTGGTTTGCATTTTATTTTTCACGTGTGGTTTAGTGGCTGTGGACTTTTTCTTCTCTATCCATGAAGAGATCTGTACTGTGCATTGAGATGAAGCTTCTGGCAGGCTTGTTCAGAGTGGTTTTGCAGTGCTGTTTCACATACTTGTAGGACTCTGAAAAATTTCTAAATAATATTGAAGGCACCCAGCATCTTAACAAGAATATTCTGGTTTATACGTCAGGACTAACTGGTGATCCAAGATGTGTTGTGGTTTCCATACATTCCAGCTGTTTGTGCCTTTTGCAGATGTTGGCACTATATGGAAGCAAGATTTTTCATCTGTGTTTACAGACAGATGAATCTTTATAAAACTGCTGTATATTTTACTACCATGATCTGATTCTGAATGTCTCTTTGTAGGAGAGATGGATCAAGGACAATTATGGGAGATCGGGATGGACAAGTGAGTTGCTTTATAGAGCTACAGAGACATCTTAACATCTTATAACCTGGTTTTCTATAGTGTGTGTCAAGATTAAATTTCAGTAGTTGAGAATTACATATCTCCCAAAGTACATGTGAATAATCAGATTTTTTTTACTTCAATAAGAGGAAATTCAAATCAAAGATTTGCTTGTTATAAAAGTTAGGTGTAGTTATTCTGACAGAAATCAAATCAAGTGAATTGTGGCACAGTATTCCAAAAGATTGCATAGCAGAGGCAGAGGTGCAAAGTACACATTTACTCTATGAGTTTACATGGAAATAACAGCAAAACTAGTAGAGATGTTTGCATTTTTGTGAGGGCTGGGAAAAAGACCTTCAGGACACATTCAGGCAGTGAGGGAGGGTATGGAGGAAATGTAGCCAGGTGCTGCTCAGTGGACAGGACAAGTCAGTGAGCACAAATTTAAACACGTGAAATTCCATATGAAGACAATACAAATCACCTGTAACTGAAGGTGGTCAAAGCTGCAACAGGTTGCATGGAGAACTTGTGAAGTCTCTAGCTGTGAAGATACTGAAAACCCAGTGGGAGACTCTTGCAGACAGCCTGCCCTGGCTGACCCCGCTTGAGCAGGAGGGTTGGCCTGGGTGACCTCAGGAGGTCCCTTCCATCCTGAGTGGTTCTGAGACTGAATAGTTACAGCTGAGCAACTTGAGACAATGCCCAGGCGTGTTGTGTGCAGTGCTGTAGGTGTTCTTTGCCTTCCAGCACTACCCAGATGAGCGCCACGGAGGGCCCGACCGGCACTCACGGGACTCGAGGGAGAGCTGGGGTAGCTATGGGTCTGACAGAAGGATGAGTGAGAGCAGAGGGATCCCCCCCCAGTCACGGTGAGCACTGAAAATACATTTTCTCGTGCACCTGAGGAGTATTTCTGTGTGTGAAAGTGGGACACAGTTTTTGGAATCACAGTTCTTTCTGTCCAACATTAACCCTGAGTGTGTTGGATGGACTGCAGGTGAATAGCTCCTTCAGCTTGCCTTGTCCATCAAAACATGCATCTTGGCATGATTTTTTATTTAAATAACCTCACATCTGAAAGCCTTGGTGCTTTCAATTAATTTTAACTAACATTCCTATCAAAGCTTGCTATTTTCACAATAGTTGTTCTTCCCTGATAACTTTTTTCCTTATTTGTCATCTTTCTTGGTTTCAGCAGGATTCTACTGAGACTTAACAGATAGCAATAAAATATCAGATTTGCATGCACTTTGCTAAAGCTTTTGAGTGAGTCTGTGACTTAGTTTTTTGACTTGAACCTCTTCTGTGTGCTCTGGCTGATGAATTTCACACCTTGACAGGGATGGGCGTGACTGGGGAGATCACAGTCGGAAGTTTGAAGGACACCAAGATCGTTCATGGCAGAGCAGCGTGGACGGAGGAATGATAGGGCGGGACCATGAGAGGTGGCAAGGTATGTTTCTTGCACAACAGTTCATTAGTTGTGCTTTGTGAAGAAGAAAAACACAGCCATTATTGCTGCAGGTGAAATAAAACTATTCCTGTGGATTTAAAAGAAGCATTTGAACTTTTTTAGGTGGGGGTAGAGGCAGACCTGGCCACGTGATGCATCGTGGAGGCATGTCAGGGTAAGAACTTTGAAAGAAGTGTTTGTTTTCCTTTTAAGGGACATTTCTTCTATTTAAATTGGCCAAAGAAACATTTTATGGGAGCATTGGTTATCATTACTTAAATATCAAGGAATAATAAAATTCTCCCATGGGTTTTATGTAATGTATCTTTATAGAAGAGTGAAAAATCACACCAAAAAATTGTGGAACAACACCCCTTTTAGCACCCTGACCACCAGAGTCAGGAGAGAGCATAAAATGTCTGAATCCCTTTCCAGGCGTGGCAGTTTCATGCAGGGTGGCAATCAAAGTCAGATCATGCATGGAGGAGGAATGCAAGGAGAAGGATTTGCTGGCCAGGAGAGAGCAAACAGACCGAATGATCCTCGTTTCAACCGTCGCTACTGATTGTGTTTAATTTTTAATGCAAGGTGGCAAGTGAAACAAATCTGTTACCCGGGGTTACCATTAATTGTAACTTATGGGCTACTGTAAGTGTAATTTTTTTAAGCTGCTGCCATATTATGTCACTCAATCCAATGTGAATTCATTTGTTTTGTAAGGTGTTGTTCATATCCCATTTAAAATGTTTGTTTATAAAGCATTCCATTTTCCATAAATAAACGCCAGTTTACAGTTAATTGCTTTGTTTTGGCAGTCCCTGTAAAACTAATTCGTTCACTATATAAACCATGTGACTTTTTTTCCAAAGATTTAAATGTCAAAGTGCCTTACAGGTGTCCCTTTGCACTTTTAGTAGCATCCAGCTCCCAGAAATAAACTGAAATACTGTGGTATTATCTCAGACCTGTCAAAATTAACCAGCCTCCATGCCACCCTAAGAGAACATTAGTAGCTGGCACTTTGCAGTTTGAACACCCTACCACTGCAAAACTGACACAGGATCTTGTAGGGCAAGTGAGGAATTCTTTATCTTGTGTATGTTGGTAGGTCCTGTGCAATGTAATACAGTCTGAAAAAGAAGTTACAGACTGAGTTAGCACAGCTTCTGTAAGAGACAGCCCAGAGGTACTTGTGAACCTCCTAAAGAATCATTTTATTTAGCTTCTGATAGATCAGGGTAGTCCAAAACTGCATCAGTTTCAGGCCAGGAATTTTATCCAGCAATCCATAATTTCTTTAAGACTAGAAAGAGCCATTGGCTGTGCTTTGGCATCATTTTAAGAATGTGTTGAGAACTAACGTGATCATGACATGATCTGTCACTTTGTGATATCCAAGTTAATTGTCTTTGTGCAGTCTTGAGCAACATGGCCTCAGCATTAACCACCAAGGATGGCTTTTATGCTGCCAAGAGGAAAAAATCCTGTTACTTTCATTTGTAGGGTCACTGGGGGTTTTTCCATCTTCAGAGAAGGGGGTTTTATCAGTTGCCTGAAGATATCTTTTAATTCATCCATAGAGAAAGCACATTACGATGATGAAGCTTTAGAGAGCAATCATCAAAGGGAAAAAGTGGTACAGAGGATCATGAAAAGCATGGAGAACTGAAGTTCTAAGCATACCAGAGGTGCAGTATTCTATTTATTTGTGCATAGTGTGCTTTGTTCAAAGTGGTTACATTTTGTAGCAAAAGAGGAAGGCTTTCTATAGGACAGTGTTAGAATTTGGAATGATGAGCTGGGGGAGTGGACTTGAAACCATTCCCTGGAGGAGTCCTGAGCCTCACTCTGTCTCTCCCCTTACCTTCTGGGACACTCAAGCTGAGTAAGGGAAGTGTTTTCACAAAAGACCTGAAGATCAGCACAGAGGCAATCCTGGAGACGTGATTTTTTTATTACTTCTTGTGACCTGTAAAAATTAAACAGTGCTCTGGAAAATCAAGCCCTCTCTTTCACCAAAGCTCAGTGATGAGGTGGTCCGTGGCAGACTGAGCTTTCCATGCAGACTGCCCCTTCCTCTAGTCTGAGGGAAGAGAGGTGTGTTCCAGTAAACCCACATTCCCTCTGTTCTGTGAGATGTGCTGCTTTTCAAAGCCTGAGCTGATTCCACAGGGCTGTAAAATGGCAAGCAGCTCCTGTCTCCCAACTGGAGGTACCTTGGTGTGCCCAGGAGCCTGCACAAGCAGCCCTGCACCATTATTTTCTGGGCTGTGTACCTGTGACAGAAAATCCTGCAGGAAAAGGCAGCTGACATTGGGAAGTTAAGGGAGAAATGGGATATTGATAGAGATTATCAAGGTTCTAGAATGAGGTAAAGCATCTGGCACCTGCACAACAGAACTCCCAAGGTTTACTGACCTTCTAGCTTCCATCTGGACCATCAGGTTTAAGATCTACTGATGGATCCATGCCTCAGGAATTAACTTAAGCACTTTTTAAAGCTATTTATACCTTAGCCAAATCCTCTGAAATCTCTTGGCAGTTGGTTTCATCATATAAGTATTTGTTTAAAAAGGAAACAAAACTGCAAATCCTTCTTCGTTCTTGTGTTTTAAATCTGCTTCCCTATTTGAGTAATCACCCTGCTGTTTGCTGTTCTGTAGCTGTGCCTCACCTGTAAGTGGCACAGACTACAACAATGCAACTGTTGTTAGTGGGGGAAATGCCAGCCCTGCTGCCAGCAAGGTCAATCCCTGTGCCTGGTTTTGGAAGGAGCAGCAGCTCTGGGACAGACCCCTGAGGACAGAGAGGTTACAAGCTGTGTGTTTACAGGGACCCACCTGACAGTGGTGCCCTCTAGGCCATTAGTGCTCCTTACACAGGCCTTGGCTGTGACTGAAAACTGACCTCCTGAACGTTTTCATGCCCATTAAAGTGAAAACATGCACAGTCTGCCCACTGGAGCACGTTGTGAGCCAACCAAATGTGTCATGCAGATACACTTTGCTCAGTTGCTCTCCCTGTGCTTGTATAAACATCCCAGGCCATCTTTTACTACATCTTTTACTGTTACCTTGGATGTTTCAATTTCTTTCTAACTCTTATTGGATTCTTTTGAATTAGAGGGCATTCACTTTCAAGATTAATTCAGCTTCAAGAATAATCTGTTTAGTCACCAAGCTTGGCAGCTTTGGAGCCTCAGCATATGGCCACCACCTCGTTACAACTGATCTGTGCTCCCTGGAGCCTTTGACCACTGCCAGGACAGAGCAATTGTTGCAGTCTGTATGCCAAAACCAACCCAAATACAAATTCAACTTCCAAAGTCTTTTATTGTAGCCTTCACACGGCTGAGCTGCCCTCCAGAGAGATGGACTGTGCATCCTCCCACAGACAACGTGGGACAGAGAGAACCACGGGCCCTGGAGAACCCTTCATTTCACAAGATCCTTCACATACTTCCAGCCTTCCACTGTGTATTCACAGGCCCTGGTGGGAGCTACAGACAAGGCAGACATGACTGACTGCACTCCTGCAAGGAAAGCAGAGAACAATTAGCCCAAGAAGATTATCACTCAAGCCAAAATTCCCAATGTTACTCTAGATCTCTAAACACAGAGAGAAAAAAACTGAGCTCTAACTCAGATGCTCTCAAACACACAGTGGCCTGAATGACCCTTGGTTCAAGTGCACCTTTGTTGTCTCAATAGCATTTGTGACACAGAAATTCCAATTTCAGGGCCTGTCTGTGAGACTGAAACAAAGAACTGAGCTGAGTTTCATTTTACTTCTGGCCTTGCCACAGACTCTGTGGGTGATGTTGGACATGTCACAGTATTTGTGGACCATGTTTCCTCACAACTACATGAAGAGTCTTCACTGCACCATAAAAACTATCTATTACTAGGTATTTATAACATGCTTTGGCCTTCAAACAAGATGTTTAAATTCTAATGATAATGGGAATGCTCATCCCTTCTGAAAATTCCAGGGCTCAGTTCAGACATAGTAGCATCTATAAAGTCTTCAAACTTTAACCAAAGGTTCACCTTTCTTAAGTTTTCATTTATTTTTATCCTCTAGTTTCCTTAATCACTGCCAATGCTGATGATCTCACTAGTGCATAAACTCTACCTATTTATTGTGGGGGCCACAGGCCTGCCCAAAAACTTCACTGCCACTTTGTCTTAGGTTCTAGGGTAGCACAGTCAAGCCTGTCTTGGGGCACAGGTAGGCAGCAAGCTCTGCAGGTAAAAGAAACACCAGCTCCCCTGGTTAGCAAAGGCAGCCAGGCTTATGGACACACATCCTCCTCCTCATTTCACAATTGAAACAAGAAGAAATTAAGTCCAGAGTCAGTCAGTGTCCCTGTGGTAAAACCTGAAGCAGAATATGCTTCCCCAATGCTTCTGCCACCAGACTAACATCATTCCTTCCCCATCATTCAATTCAGGAGGACAGTATTGAAACAAAACTGGTATAAGCTATATCACTTTTGGCTCCTTGTTCCTTTCCCACTTTGGTGAGCAGTTATTTTACCTTTATTCCAGGAATCAGAGGGGGAAAAGTCAAATTTTGGAGTGGGTGGGAGCTAGAAAGAGAGAGACAAAATATCAGCACTTGAGGGGTTTCATTTACAATTCACATCACTTTGGTGACGCCTCTTGACCTCAGATCTCAAAAAGACTTAGATGCCTGCTCTCCCTAAGTCTCAAAAGGGATCAGACATGAGTCTGGGCTTTGCTCTTTCCCCTGATATCAAGTAGGGGCAGAAGGTAGTACATATGATTTGGGTGCTCATGAAAAAACACCTCCATGCTGACTCCTTACGTGGCTGTCATCTCTTAGTTTATAATTGTCTCTAACATGAAAAATGATTTTCAAACTTTAAGCAAAAGCTTCTTCTTTTCTGAGGATTTTAAAAACTAAGAACTAACAGAGGAGGGCCTCTTCAGGTAATTTAAGTTCAACTTGATGAACTGTTAGCAATTTGAGAAACTGGGAGGATAGTATTTTCATTAGTTTTTCTAAAAGCAAGTAGCATCTTTCAAAAGATAAGCTTAGGAATACCAAAACATAGTGAAATATCACCCAGAGCATGTTTGCAATCCCCTCCTTGACTCTCCACAGGCTGTTCATCCCTTCTCCTTCAAATTAACACCTGTGAGCCCTGTCTCTCCCCCAAATTAAAAATTTTACTCTCCTTCCATTTCAAGCCTCTTCAAAATATTTGCAATGTGAAATCTAGTTTCAACAGTAAAACTCCTGCCAGAATCAGACACCACCCCACTGTTTCCTCCTCCTCATTCAGAGAACATGTTAGTTTTGCAGTGTTGATGTGCACAGCCCTTACCTCCCAGCCGAGGTAACTTGTCCACTCCTGGATAACTGGAGGCAGTGCTGCTTGAGCTTTCTTGAGTGCTTCAGCCCCCTGTGTGCCACTGCCCAGCAGCCCCTGATCGTATGCCACGTACACAGCAGCTCCAGCCAGGCCTCCTTTGATGAGAAACCTGAAAGCATCAAAAGCAGAACACTTCAGTTCACATTAGGACCACCAGTGCATCTCTCTCAGGGCCTTGTGGCTACCAAAGGGAGGGTATCAGTAAAGAAATCAAAGGGTCACAAATACTCGAATTTCTTGCTGCAGACAAAAAGCAGTGGATAAATATCTACCTACCTTCCTTTCCTTCCCTGTCAGCCCCTGGAAACTGTCCCTATTCATGTTTTATCAGTGACAGTTTTCAAGGAAAAAACCTGAGGAAGTGTCAAGCCCCTCAGAGTAGGTGCCACTTCTCAAAGTCTGAGAATCACTGGCATGCACCTCTGATAAAAGGAACTAAAGGATTTTGCAGGGGATGAGCCATCCATGCTAAGGACGTGGTTCTTGCTGTCTCATTAATAAGGGATCTCATTGATCTGGCAGACACCAATAATACCTTGTTAAGCTCATTACAGTCCAGTTAACACCTGGCCACAGTGTTTGCATTGCCCAGGCTTTTAAACTTCCCCTGCAGACTGCCCAGTGTGCAGACACCACTCTGACAGCTGTAGGGGCAACCCAAAAACCCATGATGGGCAGAGAGTGTTTGGCCCTTATTGGCAGTTTCATCATAAATAAGAAATTCGAGAAGACTGACTTTTCCAGATTCACAGGGCAGAGAGTGGTTTTCTTTTCAAAAACACAGGAAAAGCAGTTGTACAAACCAACCAACCCAAACCCTCTGGACAGCAGCACTGCAGGAACAGAACTCAGGGGCAGATACAGCTGTCAGGAGAGAAACAACACTTAAACCTCCGGATTTTGGGTGAAGGGGATTCCTCTGCCAAAGTTGTTCACCCAAAGAACACCCTCTGGGTGGGTGTTCTCAGTCGGGCTGTGTGTGCAGACCCAGCACAGGGGTTTATGCTCCTTGTTCATCCCTCTTTCCCCAGAATACTCTGGGGTCCCTCCCGGCCAGGTGGGTGAGCATCCCCCGGGTTTATACCCTGTATTATCCCCCTCCCAGGGCTCACTCCCCCTGGGTTTATACCCCCTGTTCATCCCTCCAAGGGCTCACATCCCCCAGGTTTATACCCCATGTTCATCCCTTCCAGGGCAAGTATCCTCCAAGTTTATGCTCCTGTTCATCCCTCCCAGGGCTCATTCCCCCTGGGTTTATACCCCGTGTTCATCCCTCCAAGGGCGAGCATCCCCCAGATTTATGTCCCCTGTTCATCCCTCTCAGGGCAAGCATTCCCCCGGGTTTATGTCCCATGTTATCCCCCTCCCAGGGCGAGCATCCCCCAGGTTTATACCCCCTGTTCATCCCTCCAAGGGCGAGTATCCATCAGGTTTATGTCCCATGTTCATCCCCCTTTCCCCAGAACACTCCAGGGTCCCTCCCGGCCAGGTGGGTGAGCATCCCCCGTGTTTATACCCCATGTTCATCCCTCCCAGGGCAAGCATCCTCCAAGTTTATGCTCCTGTTCATCCCTCCCAGGGCAAGCATTCCCCCGGTTTATACCCCGTGTTCATCCCCCTCTCAGGGCGAGCATCCCCCAGGTTTATACCCCGTATTATCCCCCATTCAGGCCTCACACCCCCGGGTTTATACCCCATGTTCATCCCTCCAAGGGCAAGTATCCTGCAAGTTTATGCTCCTGTTCATCCCTCCAAGGACGAGCATCCCCCCGGTTTATACCCCGTGTTCATCCTTCTCCCAGGGCTCATTCCCCCCAGGTTTATACCCCGTGTTCATCCCTCCAAGGGCGAGCATCCCCCAGATGTATGTCCCCTGGTCATCCCTC
>JAWWEW010000079.1:2668123-2695375 GCA_035583185.1 Anabacerthia variegaticeps | reverse complement strand
CAGGTATTCCTTGATAAAGGTTCAGGGAAACTGATGACCTTACAACAGTTGGTTTTATTGTTTTATGAGGGTGCAATGAAACCATTTGTTTCCCTACTGGTATGGATCATATACATACTTATTACAGTTTTACAAGGGAAGAAGTTGGATTTCCAAGCTAGGACTGGTGGTCTTGCTCCTGCCCGCAGGACTTACCGTGACTCCAAAGCAATGTTTCATTCCCAGAAACACAGAGAAGCTTGAAACAAAGAGGAAGATAAAATGATGTAAGAGCAGGGATCCTGCTGGCTGTGTGGGGGAACAAACAGCACTCTGCCACTGCCTTTCTCTCTTCATGCTGTGGTTGCAAACTCCTCGGGGCCAAGAACCACCTCTGTAGATGTGCAGTGCCCAGCACAGGAGGGCTGACCTGTCCCTAAACTTATGCAGAAGGCACATAGCCTGATTTATGTTGTACAGCTCGTTAGAGCATGAAAACCAACTTCATTCTTGAAAGATTTCAGTCTAGCAACCCAGGGTGGGTCCATGGTATTATTAATCTCAAGTGTTCTTCAGGTCAGTCCTGCCTCTTCTAGTTCTGGAGAAGCATCAAGACTTGAGCACTTACACACATCTTTCTACTTCAGAGCTCTGCCAGTAGTTACTGGGGCAGCTCCTCTGCTGCTTCCTTCACTTGTGTATCTTTTGTTCTCTTTCCCATAATTAAGAGAGCTTGTCTGGGGCCCGTGTTCTCCTGACTGGAGCCAGTGCTGGGATTGGAGAGCAGATGGCATATCATTATGCCAGATTTGGGGCTGAAATTGTTTTGACTGCTAGGAGGGAAGCTGTGCTGCAGAAGGTAAGAACCTCTTCCTTGTGTGAGGGAAGGCATAAGAGATGGGGTCTTTTACCAAAACAACAACAAATTAGTTGTCAGCATGATAAATTTTCCTCCAGAACTGTTGTTAAGCATAAACCCAGAAGAGAGCTTGGCCTGTACAGTAAGATTTATATGCACTGCCTGAGCTTTTTACTTTCTGAACATTTACATGAGGAAATGGTATGAAGCTGTGTCAGGGATAATTCAGATTGGACATTAGGAAAATGTTCTTCATTGAGAGTGTGATCAGTCACTGGAGCTGCCCAGGTAAAAGGGGACCAAGCCTGGCAGAGACCAAGGAACATCTGGGCCACAGATGTTAATCATATGGTTTGGTTTGAGGTAGCCCTGTGAGGAGCAGGGAGTTGGATTTGATGATCCTTATGGATCCCTTCCAATTTGAGATATTCTATTATTCCATGAAGTGCAATTCCTGTGCAGTATTGTGCAGCTTTTCAGAGTCCAAACTGTTCCATTTGTGGCTGTTTAAAGCCTTTTTTTAGGTTAAGTACTTTTTGACCAGCTCAAATAGATGAGACTTCTTCATTTGTAATTTATAAAATGGGACAATACTTGGTAACTCTTTAACTGCAGGGATATGTGACTTCCAAGGAAAGTTCTTCACTATGAAATGGTGCAAAAGATGAGCTGGGGACAGTGAGCATAATAATTCCTAATTCCTGAAAAGCATTATTTCAACAAACAGCTAAACTGCATGTCATTAGTAGGCACCTTCATGTACTCAACATAGCAAAGGAATTATGAATGATGAATACCTTTCCAGGTATTTTGGAACAAAAGGAAGAACTTAATGTAAAGCATAACCCGTATTCCAGAAGATTTCTCCTGAAGAAGAATGGCTTTTTTTGGGTGAATCATGATCCCTTTCCAAGGTAGATTTAATCTGCATCCTTCTAAGAGTTACCTCTATTTAACTGTCTGGTTAAACAAAATCTGGATGCAAAATGAGCTCTCCATGGGCTGAATAGCAGTAAATTTAAAATTAAAGCATGTCTCTATCCAGCATGCCTCTGTGCAGAACTGATTTTCACTGACTGTAGTATGTGCTTTACAGAGCCCTTTTTTCTATTCTTTCCTCCCCCCCACCATTCCATATTTTTTAATCTTTGGATGTGTATTCTCCTTGAAGGTAATGCAGAAATGCCTGACACTTGGAGCAAAGAAAATATTTTACATCCCTGCAGATATGTCTTCCCCTTCAGAACCTGAAAAGGTGGTTCAGTTTGCTGTCCAAAAGCTGGGTAAGCATCCTGGGCATCTCTTTGGCTTTCCATTATTTGAGTGTCTTAATTATGCTCTTGGTTTTCCTGATTGTGGTTGTCTTAAGGACCTCTGTAAGTGTGCTGTGATCTGGATGACCTGTCAGCCCAGAAACAGTGCTGTTTCTGCTGATACATTTCCATACCAATCACAGTTTTGCTGTTACAGATTTGTATATTTGTGACTTTGGAAAGAAATGTACCACCAGAACTAAGTTCTGAGTCTGAATCACCCTGAAGCATCATTTTGGGTAGCTGTGGCAAAGACAAACAGCTTTCCCTTCAATTCTACCCTTGAGGAGCAGTCAGAGCTGCTCCCAGATGAGCAGATGTAATTTATCTTCACAGTAAAACACTTTCTAGCCTTCTGAGGGAGTGGCTGGTGGGTTCAACCCTCCTGCTGGCCTTTCTGAGTTCCTTGGTTAGTGCTTAGGGGATGGGCCCTTTGTTTGACTGCTTTCCCTCCTGTCCACAGGGGGACTGGATTACCTGGTGTTGAACCACATCGGCAGGACCCGTTTCCAGATGTGGAGTGGGGATTTGGAATACACCCGCTGGCTCATGCAGGTGAGGTTTCCCAGCCCAGAGAGCTCACCTGGAACTGGGTGGGTCAGGCTTCTCCTGGGACAGCTTTGGGAAGCTCCAAGGCAAGTTCAAGTCCGTGGCAATGGTTGAAACCAAACCTTGTATTTCATTCATGTTTCAAGCCCAACAGTTTGGAGGCTTTGTTAGTAAAGAGGTGTTTTGCTCAAGTGTTGTACATTTGTGAAGAGAAATGTTTGGGAAGAACTTCAGACTCCTCTCCTTCCTTCTGTCCCTTTTATCTCCCATTAGGCCAGGACTGTTGGGATCTATGGGTAGTTGCAGGCAGTTGTACAGTGTCTGGTTTAGGAAGGCCAAAAAGTGAGCAGCAAACACTTCCTACCAATCTCTGGCAAGTGCACGTGGCATTGCAGAACACAGGGAAGTTGTTTGAAAGGCCCTGCCATTTGAGTCTCTGCTCACAGATTTAGAGTTTTCCTATAGAACCACCTTGGTACCAGGTTTTGGGACCATGGAAATGAAGAGCTGTTTTCTTGATTCGGTCTTGGTTCAGGTGGGTCATACTAGTTCTGTTTCACTTTGGAAGGAGCCTGTTTGGTGGAGAGTAAGAACTTGGGGTCACAGATGAGGAATCTGTACAAGTTAGAGCAGTCAAGCTCTGAAGAGATGCTGAATTTTATGCTAGAATGTAGTCAGAGCTCAGCCAAGAAAAACTTAAAGGGGAGCAAATTGAGACACTGATGTCCTTGTTGCTGAGTAGGGCTTGTAGAGTAAAGAATAGTAGGCAGGGAAGTTAAGGACAGCAAATTGTATCTTGTCAAGAAATCTTTGTGTTAAACCCCAGAAATAACTTTTGCTCTGAAACTTTTCCACTGCTTTTTATGGAATCTACAAGGCTCATGGATGCAACCTTTGTCCCTTTCTTTAGAGAGATGATTTTTCTCACTTGATGTTTGAAAAGGCAAATCCAGGCTATATTCCTTTCCATTTCTGACCACTGTATTGACTTTCTGGCTCATGCTTTCAAACCCTCTTGCTTCTTCCATGCCTACTTTTATCATTGCAGGTGAATTTTTTCAGTTATGTGGCACTTACAACAGCAGCCCTTCCCACCCTGGAGGAGAATCAAGGCTCACTGGTGGTTGTTTCTTCCCTCACAGGTAGGTGGCTTTACCTGGAGTTGTTTCCTTGTGGAATAAACAGTTCCCAACGCATATTTGTATGTCATTTAACCCCTCAACACATTTCCCAACTGTGCATTTTATAGTATATAATAATATTATAATAAATATTTATATTTCCTCCCCTTACCCACATATGTGGTGGCTTTTGTGCTGAGATGTGTTTGCCCAAAGTGGTGTTGTTTTGTCGAAAGCAAGAACTTTGTCTAAGTTTTTGCACAGGACTAGAAATGGAGGGAAACTCACCTGAAGAGAACATGAGTTGATGCAGTATGGCAGAGCCTTTGCCCAGATACCCAAACCATGGTGTCTTCCATTCTCTCCTTTTCCTTTCCAGGGAAAATTCCCACTCCCTTCACCACTTCTTATTCTGCCACCAAGTTTGCCCTGGATGGATTCTTCAGCTCATTGCGCCATGAGCTCGCCATGCAGAAGAGAAACATCTCCATCACTCTGTGCATCCTGGGCCTGATCGATACTGAGGCAGCATTAGAGAATACCAGGTGTGTATTTGGGGGAGGATGTAGGTGCCTGGGAGGGAGGGTGTCTGCAGGAATGCATCTCTTCTTGAGAGCATGCAACAAAATGCATCACAACGGTCTTAAAGGTGTGTGAATCTCCTTGGATGTGCAAGAGGAAGGCGTGCACCTCCTTGGGCACATCGTGGGGGTTGGCACATCCACCTCAGCACTGACCACGAGCATGCAGAGCCCCGGGGCTGTCTCTGCACAGCTAAATCCACCCCTCCCAGGGCCTGACTGGCTTTGATCCCCTGACTGTTTCCTTCCAGGGGCAAAGTGCACTTAAGGGCCTCTCCCGCTCCCGAGGCTGCTCTCGCCATCATCCGGGGAGGAGCCACGCGGGTGCAGGAGGTGTTCTACCCCTGGTGGCTGCAGCACGTGTGCTGCCTCTGGGCTTTGTTCCCCAGCCACGGGGGGCAGGTTTTAAGGAGTTACTATAACTACAGCAGTCCTTAAGGGGTGCCCAGTTGGTCTCCTGTCCCGTCCTATATCTCTTCTAATTACATTCCTACCATCCCACTAAGCATTGGTGTCAAGCAGGAGCAGGGCAGCAGTGGTGGCAAAGTAATCTTGACTTTTTTCCTAAGATGACTCTTGGTTTCCTTCTCCTCCTGCTTTAGCCATGGTTCTGATGTTGCTACCCACAGGTCAGAGATCTTTCCCACTGTTCACTGTGTCTTAGCCCTCCTCCCATCTCCCCTCCTTCAGCCTCACCTATCTGCTTTTACTGCTTGCAGCCTTCTCTCAGCCCTGGCTTTACCCTCTGCCTGTACAGGATGTACAGGACTGTCCTGCTCCATTGTGTTTTGGATTCTGTGAACCTTATTTTAATTAAACAGTTTATTTTAATGTGTTGGTATTACATGCTGATGCTTCCTCTATGAAAGAACACTGGCCACGTGGGTTCTGTGGGCACAGGCCTGTTGGCACACACTTGCTGCCTGCATGGGACCTGTTAGATCAGCCCCAGGGCTCTGGCTTGTGCAGGAGGTGAAAGCAGGTGCAACTAACAAGATGAAGTAGAGCCCCAGTTACTTAGCAAGTAAAACTTTTATTAAATAAATTTGGGATTTTTTTTTGACCAGAGTGAGGAATTTGACATTGACAAAGCTTGTATCGCACCTGTAACATTGTACAGTCACATCAGTAACTGTGATGGAAGAAACTGTAAATGCTTGTTTTAAACCAGCTTGACCTAGGATTTGCAAAGTCCTTTTTTTCCCATTTTACATTTGTTTGTCTTTTTTCTTTTTTTTTTTCTTTTTTTGTTCAAAATTAGACTAAGTTTAAACTTCATGAAATTACTTGTAGCAGAAATAAAGTACATTATACAAATCACATACATAATAGATGTTAAGTATAAAAATGGTATTTACAATAAGTAAACATGGACTATAGAAACACACAGACTCGCACAGCTTCATTCATCTCTCATAAACTCTCAGCATCAGATACAGAAGGGTGGTTGAGGAGATGTGAAGGTACTTACAGAACTGTGCCACACACACCTGAACAAAGGGAGACTGGGGGAGAGTGAGAGTTGGCCAAGATTCTCTAAAATCCCCATAGTTCATTTCAGTAATTGCATCGACCTTTCCCCACCAACCCTCTGTTCATGTTTCACTGTGCACACACTCACACACACACACACACACAAATGCTTGTGGTACCTTATCAAACTCTGGAATATTGAAATGAATCATTCATTACATTGTGGGGTTGGTCAGTTTGTTCTGTCTTGCTTTCCTTCTTTATGTAGAAACTTTAGAGACTGTTTCCAGCTGTTAAAGGGATGTGCCTTGTCAGCATGACACACCTCCCACTCCCAGGGGATCTTTTTAAAATCAAGTTCTGAACTACATTCTGTGCTTAAGAGTATGTGTATGTAGCTGTCCCTACCTATAATCAGTCTCTTGGAATGCTGGGGAAAAAAAAACAGAATAGCAACCCTCTTGTATCTGCTGGGGAAAGCTTTGCAGCAGGTGCACGAGGTGAGTCCTCTTGCTAAATTCAGAGGGGGAAAACATCCTGTTTCCTCTGGGAATCAGAACTGCCCACTAGGCAGTTCTTCTGTGTCGTTCTACCCCTCAACACATCGTGGGAGTGCTGGGTTCTCTGACACGGGGAGGCAGTGTGTGGCCCCTGGGAGGCTTCTGTAACTGTTCTGGAGATTGCATCTGCTCACACTCTCATCTTCTCTTGCCTTCATCAAGAAAACGCTGTTACCATGGAGAGCTGTGAACCACGGAGCTGTGCCATGTGTGGGGAGGCAGTACAGTTCCTGCAGGTAAAGGGACTGGTTTCCTGTGCTCTCAGCCTAATCAGGGAGTGCTCAGGATGGGGTCTGGCACCAAACTCCAGGAGCTTTGTCTGCAGAAGCCCTTGGAAAGGTAAGATTGAGAGCTCTTGAGATCCTTAACCAGGCTGGTGCTACAGTGGATGAGTGACTCAAACTGACTGTGCCCTAATCCTGGAGTTGTGTATTTCTCCTTCTTCTTGCTCATGTTGAGCAGACAGATGATCTCTCTCTCTCTCCCCTCCCCTCCCCTCTCCAAGCACCCTCTCAGAATGTTCAGGCCTGTCTGCAGTGTGTGCTGAGAAGACACTGTTGCAAAGGTAAACCCCGAGCTTCCAACACCTCTTGCAAGCAGTCAGTCTCTGAATGGAAAATTTGGTCCTGTGAGCCACTTTAAAAAAAAATAGACTGTATATATTTATATTTATCTATGAAAGGGCTGGAAACGGAGCAGGAGGGAGGGAGAGATGGGTCTAAATTTCCATACATCACTGCATTAACCTAGAGACACACCAGTGGGTTTTCTTGGTCCATGTACTCCAGCCACACCCCGAGAGGAAGAGCTTCATGTCCCCAGGGGCTGCTGGTTTGCTGGTCCCTTTGCTATGCACCACGTTAGCAGCAAATACACGAGTTGGTCGTGGCAAGAATCTTCCTCCTGGGCAGATAGTGAGCCTTCTCTTTAATTGCATGTCTTGGAGAGGAGGGGAAGAGGAAGATGGGGTGGGTAGGTGGGAAGCAGAGGAAGGAAAGGGGTGGTGTCAAAAGAGTCGATAAATTTACTGGCCTCTCTGTAAATCAACCTGAAGCAGAAATTCTTCCTCTGGACTTTCCTTTCACCTGAACAGAAAGGGAGGAGGGAGGGAATTGGGGGATTAGGAGCACATCTATGCAAGCCTCAGGCTTTGAGTTGCTGTTGCTTAAACGTGAAGGACTATGACCCAAATCAGATCAGCCCTCCCTTGCTCCCTGTCTGTAGGCTGGCAGGAGCCAGCTCTCATGTTAGGCAGCTCTTCTGTGGGCCTTCAGGGTCTCACCTTTCCTCTGCTTCTCTGAGATCCCTGTGAATCATGGGATTGTCCCATGTAACAACAGAAAACTTCTGGGTTCTAAAACCATTTTAGGCAGACAGAAGCTGTTTGGGAGCAGTAGACAGTAGACTGAAACCTTGTTTAGAGCACAAACAGAACCTCCCTGCCTGTCAGGACCCTGAGAGCACTAAAGGGCCTTAATGAACTTGACCAGCCTCAGCTGCAATTTCTGTCCACACTGTCCATGGGTCCAAGTCTCATCACAGCTCAGGGCTGTGCCATCAGCCTTTGTCTGATCTGAATCATGGATGTTCCAGTCTCCACCTGTTTTATGGACCTGTCCTGTCCATGGATCTAATCACCTGGACTTCAACCCTTGTATTGTCTTCCCATCTTGATGTTTGATCTGTTTATTATTGACATTACAGACCTGCCTGGCAACTGCTGGCCTGGATCTGACCCTATTTACCTTCACCAGACCTGATCCTGATCTTGCCTTGCAGACTGACTCTCAGCCTTGGCTTTGGGCTTGTCTCATTGCACAGACTTGCCTGATGGCCTAGGTTGAACCTGGCCATCATCCCCAGGCCTGCTCTGGTCACCTTGCCTAGGTGCTGGGGCTGGGCCCTGGCAGGTGAGGCCTCTGCCCCACCAGCTGTGCTATTGCCCTCAGCCCCTGGCTCCCCACTCCCAGCCCCTGCTGTCCCAACACTGTACAGAGCAGTGCCAGGATGGTGCCAGCTTTACCTGTGCTGCAGAAGTGCCTCCTGCTTGCTCCCTGCTGTCAGTAGGGGTGGTTAGCATCCTTGGGTCGTTTTAACTGCACCTTCAAGCGTTTCATGCCAATCTGGAAGCCATTCATGGCCTGGATAGCAGTCTGTGCACTGGATGGGTTGTCAAAGCTTACAAAACCTGCAGGACAGGACACAGGCAGGGATGATAATGGCACTGTTGGTGCCATGCCCAGCACATGAGTGCCATGTGGTATCTCTCGTGCTTCTCTTGCCTGCTGGGTCAGCACTTACCGAAACACTTGCTCTGGTTGGTGGCACGATCCATGAATACCTTGGAGGAAATGATATTGCCAAAGGGCAGGAACATCTGCATCAGCTCGTTGTCTCCAAACTCCTGAGGGAGATGGTAGATGAAGAGGTTGCAGCCTTCGGGACCTGCAGGTGTGGGGCAACGGGGAAGGACAAAACAGAAACCCCCCAAAGGGAAGGGGGAGAGAAACAGGTTCAACTCACAGCACAACCCTGGAGGAGAACCCTAGCACTGCCTCCTTCTGCTTTGACCTCCCCTCACTTGTCTCTCAGTCACTCCTCCAGGAAGGGTTCTGAGGGCTCTCTAAGAGCAGCTGGGAGGTGACACAACGCTGGAGTTTCTAGAGAGCAGATTCACTTTCAAAGCTTGCCTAGTTCCCACATAGGATGCTGGACACAACAACTCTGTGAGTGTCTGGGTGCTGTTTTGCTGGAAGGAATTCACTGAGATGAGTGTTCCTTGTTCACAGCTCTCCCAGTCCTAGGAGAGCAGCAGACACTGCTGTGTGAAAGCTGCTGCTTTAGCATTCCCTGCCCACAGTTCCACAAGTCACAGCCTTGACTGGACATCTCCTGGCCTGCCACACATCCCATTTATGGGCTGACCTGGTCCTGTCCACTCCTTCACTTGCTCCTCATGAGCCTGATGAGCACAAGAAGCTGCTCCCTTGCTGACACCTACTGTGTGAATCAGGAGCAGTGAGAGAATGCCTTTGCCTCCAAATTCTATTCAGGCCAGTTTTGAAATAAGTTGAAAAATAAACTCAGGAGGCCGTGAAGGCTGAGAAGAGAGGAGAGGACATTGGGAGAGGCTGGTTTGCCTGGTACCACTGTGGTTCTGGCATCAGTAAAGATGGGGAGGAAGTGCTCCTTCCCTGACTGCTTAGGGAAGGTGCTGACCCCATGGTGTGAAAGCTTGGTGTCTAGTGCCTACTGCCCCCTTTGTACCTGGCAACATCTGGCCAGGGACAAGCTCAGGGAGTTTGCATAACAAGCATCCCATGAATGTTTCTAGTCCACTCACTGCAGAGTTTCCATAACCCAGTTCCAGAACCAAAGATCAGTGGACAAAAAAATGAGTTCTGTCCCCTCTCCACTGGTTCTGTGGTGTAGAAGATGAGCTACACAAATCCCACCCGTGTCCCTGGGCACACAGATCCCCACTGTGACCCTCACCTTCTCGCTGCTGCTGCTGCAGGATGGGAGGCTGCTGAGGGATGCTCTGTGCAATGGGGGTGATGGTGGTGGCTGGGTACACAGCTGTATTCCAGAGACACAACAAACCATTTACCTGAGGATCTGCTCAGCCACACCTTGTGGCTGAGGGGGACAAGGGAAGCTGGTACCTGCATACTGCTGAACTCCTGTGAAGGCTGGGTGCAAACTCTCTGCTACTGAAGGGCTCTGGGCTGCAGAGGAAAGCATAATCAGAAGCACAGCAGAGGGGATCACTCATGCATTCTGTGTCTGTGTGTAGTGCTGTTTCCCACCCCCGAGTGAGTCTCAGTGCCTGGCTGGTATTCTCTGTGGGAAACAGAGGAACTAATTGCAGTTCCTCAGGTCTCAAGATGGTGGGGTTTTTTTCCTGCCCTCCATACCTGAATATGGCACAAGGCCATTGGTGTAAACTGTTTCCAAGGTTGGATGCCCATTTGAGAATGGTACCACTCCAGTGAACCCATTGGAAATGGGTGCTACCAGTCCTGGCACAGCTGCTGTTCCCAGGAGAGGTGGTGAATGTAGCCCTGCAGAACAACAAGAGAGGACATCCCATCAAAGTTCAGCTCCCACAAAACCCCTGCTCCCCCCTTCCATCTGCCTGGCAAGACTGCTGTGTCTGAAGCTGTTATCTCTCCTAGCTGGTATGTGGAGATGACAGACCAGTGCTGGAGCCTTCACAGAGTTAAGAGGCAGGTCTGGTGAGAAGAGTGTGCAGCACTGCTGTCAGAGCTCTGGGGTGGAACATTTTAATCTGGGTTTGTGCAGCACCTTGCATGGTACATGCCTGTTCTTCATGGGTGTTCAAGCCCACTGTGCATCATTACTGTGGGATGATGGTAATGAATAACAGCACTGCTGACCTCAGGGTCAAGTGCAATCCTGGGAACCCTGTCCTTCTTTACTGTACCAAAGGGGAAAACTGCAGCACAAATGAACAGCAGTAGGGCGAGTGAATGTGTGTTGAGCAGGTGAGGGTGTCAGGGAGGCTGCAGAAGTTTGTGCAGAATAGAGACTGCAGTGCTCAGAGGGCTGCATGGATGGAAAAGAGCAAACTAAGGCAGATGCTGAGCCTGGGGGGGGTGTAGGAACTGTTTTCCCTGGGTGGGCACCATGCCAGGTGCTGGGGCAGGAGGCTCATGGCAATGAAGGCCCTCACCTGATGCTGGTGCAATGGGAGCAGCTGGCAGCCCATTGAGACTGACGGCACCGATCTGCTGGATGTGGCACGGGGAGAAGGCGACGCCCGGGCTCAGGTAGCTGCCGTGGGAGGTGGAGAGAACCGTCGTCTGCTGCTGCATCAGCTGCAAGGCAGGACCGTGCAGTCAGGGCTGGGGGCTGCCCAGGGCCTCCCACCCCCAGGGCCCTGCTGGAGCTGCGGGAGGCCACACGGGCCAGCCCGGTCACCGACACAGCCAGGACCAGGGTCAGGCTGGAGCTGCAGCCCTGCCATGTCCCCCACCCCCAGACACTGCTGCGTGTTGCCAGGCTCCTGTCACCTGCCCTGGAGCTTTAGGCTCCTCCTACCTGCCCTGGAGCTCTGGCCTCCTGTCACCTTCCCAGGAGCTTTGGGCTCCTGTCACCTGCCCTGGAGATTTGGCCTCCGGCACCTGCCCTAGATCTTTGGGCTCCTGTCACCTGTCCTGGAGCTTTGGGCTCTTGTCACCTGCCCTGGAGCTTTGGTGTCCTGTCACCTGGTCTGGAGATCTGAGCTCCTCCACCTGCCCTGGAGCTTCCCATAGCACTGCCACACCAGCCAGGGTAGGCAGCAGCAGCAGCCCCACACCTGAAGGCCCATACTGTGCCCAGCTGACAGCCCCCATGCCCTGGGACCCAGGAGATCCTGGTGGCCACCTACTCAAGCAGTGGCTGCCCACCGAGGTGGGACAGTGACCAGGACAAGAGCCAGGCACAGCTTCCCATCCTGCAGCCAAGGGAGACAGCTCAGTGGGCATCCCAGTCCACAGAGCCAGTGCCACCCAGCAGTGCTGTCACCCCACAGGCCCTTCTCTCTGATCCCTTCTCCTGGGGCAGTGCCAGGGATGAAATAGCACAGCTCTGCCTTGAGGAGCAGAGTACACATTCCTCTGCTTTTGCCCAGCCTCACCAAGCACACCGTGGTGCTGGGAGACCCACAGAGCTCACTGTGGCACAGCCACCCTGCTCTGCAGCCAGGTGTCTGCCCAGGCCCAGCTCTTATGTCACACTTGGCCAGCAGAGGTCTGTCTGCTCCACGATCCACTGAGCTGAGCCTTTCCTCTGGCAGTGGCTGCACCCTCTGGGGTCAGAGGACATCAGCTCCTCCTGGTCCCATTGCACACCTGCCTAGGCAGAGATGCACAGTACAAAAGGAAGGGTGGGGGTGAGATAGGAGGTCGGGAGAGGAGGGTTAGGAGTAAGAAGAAAAAAATCCTGGTCCTATTTTGACCATCAGTGGGTGCTCTGGAGCATAAGATGCCCTCAGGAGTGCAGTGGCAACAAAGAGTTCTGGATGCAAAATTATCCGGCCCATTTATAAGCCATCAAGTGAGAAGAGCAGGGGAGGCACAGGCATGGCTCTTTGGAAACCACAGTTTCCCAGGAGGTGCTGAGGGCTGCCACAAGGCAAAACCCAAGAAAACACCACAAATCTTCCTTACATTGCCACATCCCACTGTCTGCTCTGCAACATAAACACACAGCTCTCAAGTAACCTGCCTCATCCACAAATGGGGGAGTCAGAAAGCCAGTCTGGCCAAGGTCACAGCTGGAGAATCTGGTACCCCTGGAAAGTCTGTGGCCAGCTAAACCTGCTCCTGATTTCCTTCACACAGAAGCTGATAATTGCTCTCACACAAAAAGAGGGACTTCATGGCATTGCTGTCTCTGTAAGCAGGTACAAGCAAAGGCACTGGGGTGAAACTGCGAGGCAGTGCTGGGACAGGGATGAGCCCTTTTTGGGGAGAGGTGGGCACCCCCTGGCACAGCACAGAGCAGGGTCTCTGCTGGTAGATGGACTGACAGCACAGGGCATCAGCACTGCACCACTCCACAGAGCAAGAGCCCTGGTAGCCCCTCTCTATTTGCCACCACATCATGCCTGGACTCCCCTTCCTGGGGCCACTGACCCTGAGCCAGGAGTGCAGGGAAGTGTGGCCTTCCCACATCAGGTGTGCCCAGGAGCACAGGCAGGCGAGGGAAGTGTCTCTGTGCAAGCCTACACCTATTCCCAGTGCTGTCCCACTGTCCCCACTCCGGGGTGCAGCAACCAACCCCTTCCTTACCCACTGCCTGAGTATTGATCTTCTTTTTCCTCCTTAATGCCTATTCTGTGCCAGGCCCTGGCTGGACCAAGACCTGCATCCGACTGCATATGCACTGACCTGGTATTCTGAAATTGTTCTCATTACTTATATAAAATTACCATAATGAACCATCAGAGCAGAAAGAAAAGGGGGGGGAGGTGTGAACAAATTACATTTTGTGTTTGGAACTGATTTATGGTATACAAGAAATATTCAAGCATTATAAGCATTTAGTAAATTGCACTGGCTGCTTTTTTTAAGACTTCAGGCCTCTTTTGTATTGATAATTATTATTTTTTTCAGCTCCCAAACATTTCCCTGACCCCACCTGAACTAATTTGTTGAGGAAAATGAAATAAAGGAAACACTAACTTTTCACTTGCAGAGGCACTTGGGATCAAAACCTGGTTTAAGCATTGAAATAAATTGCTTCCAGATGCTTAGCCAGTTGTACATCCCAGGTGAGACTTTTCCCTATAAACTGTTCCAGCTAACATGCACTGTTTGACTATTTTAAGTACCTTAGTTTGCATATTTGAATAGATCAGAATAACTTTAGACTTAACATAGCGTGTGATTATTTCATGTTTAATTTGAGACAGTTTTTAAAGAAAAAAGGCAATTAATAGAAATTTAAAGCATCCAACTGAAAACAAAACCAAACCCACCCAGGCTCCCAACTCCTTCAACCCCAGAATCATGGAAGCAATGAAATGTGCTGGGGTTTCTTCCAGCCAGAGGGGCCACCTGCCAAAGCTGCCCATGGCAGGACATTTCCAGGTACTGCAAGGAGATTCAGTGGAGAAATCCCTCTCTTTTGCCCCCTCTGCCAGAGATATTAGATGGCATTTCAAGGGACTGATACCCTCTCCCTCTGATGGGAACTGGCCAGGATTTCTCCTCCAGGAGAAGGGAGACCGAAGACTGGGATGACACAAGAGAAGAAACAGCCAGGTGTGAGGTCAGTGCCCCAGGAAGAAAATGGAGAAAGAACCAAACCCAGTGGAAAGTAAAAGCAAAAGGAGGAAAAAAATCGTGAAAAAGTGGGAGACAGGCTGAGTCCTGAGTCCAGGGGAAAGCCAAACTAAAGCCTACAGAGTAGGAAGGGCAGTGAAGGATCACAGACCAACACAGTAAAAACAGAACTGTAAAACCAGAAAGGAAATGCAGATCAGCAAGGAGCACAGCTTAGACCTGACTGGCTTTTTGTCATCAGCAGGAGCTCCTGAAGATTGGAGGGCACTTAAAAGACCAAGTCTAGAAGGTCTCACTGCTCTTCTTCCTTACACATCCTGGACCATAAGCTAATAAAGCACTTTCTGCCATCATAACCTCGCTGTGTGGGCCATTCCTGCCTCCTTCACCACCACACCATGCCCCAGGCAGTGCCATCCCTGTGACAGCAGAAGACACACCAGAATGACCACCTGGTGACCCACGGCTGAGCTAAGCGACAACCTTTGATCTCAGCCTTGTGAGCTGGACAGAAAAGATGGCAAAAGATCCTGGTGCCTGGTCAGAAAGGGTTCTTCCCTCCCAATCACACTTCTGCTGGAAGGCTTGGAATGGCATAGCTGTTCTCAGCTTCATCACAAGAAAAATAATGTGTGTCGGATAAATCCTACATTTGGTTCCCAAAATTCCCCACCTCGCATGTATTGCCTCTTTTCCATGCTCTTGCCACACACCTAGAAGACATTTGGCAGTTTCTGGGGAATCTTTGGAAGGAAGTGTCCAGGAACTGAGAAACAGTTCCTTCTCTGTCATATAAACAAAAGGAAGCCACATCAAGTAGCTGCTGAAACCAGAGGAGAAAGAGGTGTTCACATATATAAGAACAGGTTTATTTGTACTCCTTCCCCCTTGGGAAATTACCTTCAGTATCTACTCTCGAGTTCTTTATCAACACAAGAATCTCTCATGCCTTGAGCAATTTCTGAGTCTCCTTCCATGGGCTCTATACTTGCAAGTAAAGACCTCAAAATGAGAGCCACTAAGAAGACTCAAACGATGCTCCACCACATCTGCCATGGGACTTGTAGAGTTTGGGACCCACCTCAAACATCAGTGGCAATCACCACCATGGCTCCAAGGCAATGGGGTTCTCTCACTAAGATCCCAAGCACAGCCAGACTGCTGAAACACCTCTGGCCCTCTGCTGAACCCACTGCTCCCCCTCCAGCATCCTGCAAACCCCACAGTCACCCCAGCCAAGGGAGAAAACCCTGGGAGCCAAGGACAGCACTGGGAGGGATCACGGCCCTCCTAAGAATTTCAGCAGAGAAATAAACTTGTGAAGCTGAGCCCAGGGCTCTCACGACGCTCCAAAACCAGAGGGGGACACACATTTGTGCCACAGACCCAGAGCAGGAGTTCACAAGTTGGTACAATACATCTGGCAGACACTGCCTATGAATCATGTGCTCAAAACAAGACAGAAAGACACTGGGTCATGCTTGACCCATTCCCAGACACCACACCAGAGCAATCCAGGCTCATTTGGAGGAAGCCCCAGCTCTCCCCTGCCCCCCATCCCAGCAGAGAAAGGCACAAAGCCTGTGCCACACGAGGCTGCTGAGTGGAGAACCTGAAGCCAGGAGCGAGTCCCAGCGTGCTGGGGAACCTTCATGCAATCCTTAAGAGCCCAGCCTGTGGCTTCCCAGGCCCAGCAGTGCCCCGGGGCCAGCAGGGCAGCCTCTCCCCACACCCCCGCGGGATACTCACAGCCTGCGCATAGGCGCTGTATGGGCTGAACGGCAAGGTGAGAGATGGAGTGAATATCCCCAGCTGCCCCACCATTTGCTGCATACGGCGGAGGGTCCTTTCCTTATCTGTGTCAGCAAACTTCACCACTAGACTGGAGGAGGCACCCTAGGCACAGAGAGAGGAGACAGACAGGAGGCAGGAGAGAAGAGGCGTGGGACAGCCAGAGAGTCAGCAGTCAGGCAAGGCAGGACGGGGCAGAACAGGCAGCAGAGAGGAGTGGGAAGAGGAGCAGAAGAGCAAATATTGGTGTGAAAGTGCTCGGGAGCTGCCTGGAACCTGGGCTGTGCCCTTCCCCATCCGTCTGTCCGTCCAACCCTTCCCCTCACACCCTGAGCCCTGCACGGCTGCATGAGGAGGGTGCATGGCTGCATTCACCAGGTGATGGTGTGGCCAGGAGCACCCAGGTCACTGACACCCACAAGCACCATCTTTCCACCACCATGGTCTTGGCTGGGTAGGCAGAGCAGTTCCTGGCAGCTGGGAACAGCCCTGCTGCAGCAATGCACTGTCCTACCCACGGGGTGCCCCAATTGAGGGTAGATAGAGATTTCTGGAGATGAGATGGCAGCTGCAGCTCCCCTTGCACAGGAAGGCACAGCTATGGCTACACAACCCCACAGAATGCACAAAGCATTCCCACCCACACCCAGCCCACCCCAGGGGCCTCCTCTGCTGCCTAAGAGAAGTTGGGGAGTGTGCTCAGACACTGAAGTCCTGACCACCCATGCTGCTGGATTGTTAGCTTGCACTCTGCTCAGTTTTTAACTCCTCCAGGGAGCTGTTTCCAAGACAAATTCATGGCCTGGTTTTGGCTCTCTTTTATTTAGCCTTTATAGCTGTAAGTGCTGTCACTACCAGTCTGGATGAACACAGCTACAAACACCAGAGCAGGGGACAGGATGGCTGCTGAGGCTGGAGCACAGATGTGCACACACACATCCCCACACACCCCTCCCAGCCACACAAGCTGGAAACTGCAGCTCAACCTGTTCTGGAGAGTGTGGGGAGGTCCCTGCAACGGGGTAATGGGATGAGGATTAGGAATAGGGTAGGTCCCCTGGCCTTATACTCACGGGCATTGTCTGGCTGCCATGGAGTGCGTGGATTGCTGCCTGAGCCTCTGTGTGAGATGAGAACTTTACAAAAGCACAGCCTGGAAAGGGACAGAAAGAGCACAGGAGATTGCAGTGACAGGACTGCTGTGAAAGTGCCATCACGCAAGAGACAGTGTCTGTATCTCAGGTAAGGCAAAGGAAAGCCACCCCAAGGAAGCAGGGAACAAAAAGGATGACTCATCCCAAGTCCTCTATCCTGGAAAAAAGAGGAAGGGTCTCAAATTATTACTTAATGATATGCTCTACAGATGATGTCACCGTCTCCACCCTTGTCCCTGATTACCTCTTCCCCAAAGTCTCTACGGACTCCTAATTGTGGGTACAAACATTTCAACCTTGCAGCCCCAGGCTGACAGAACAGGCTCACCAGTGATCCTGGTACCTCAGCTACTCATGGTGCTCTATTTCCCCTCCTTCTCCCCCGGCCTCTGCCCACCTTGCCCAGCCCTTCCTGGCAGCAGGTGACTCTTCCTGCCCTGCTCCCTACGCCAGGCTGGGTTCCCATCAGAGACACGATGGGGGGAATGAGTGCCCCAGTGGGAAGGAGGCCCGGGCAGTGGGGCTGGTGGGGCATGACACACACAGGGGTTCACACCTTTGCTGTTCCCATCAGGTCCGCGGAGCACCGTACATTCATCAATGACCCCAAATGGTTCAAAGAGCCGGAGCACGTCATCCTCAGACTGCTGCTTATTTAACATGCCCACAAAGAGCTTCCTGTCCCCTAGGGGCAAACACAGAAACATCAACCTTCTATGAGGCTTACAGTCCAGAGCAGGAGGATAGGGACACTTATGCACAAAACAGCCTAGTGTTAAAAACATGCTTGGCGTGGAAATGATTTGCTGAAATGCTTCCAGGGGGGAGCGTGCAGGGTCCACCCAAGCTCCTCACACCTGAAAGGTTTCTGTGGCTTCCCCTACCCTACCATCCCCAACTGAAAAAAGATTAATAATTTCCTTTTATTCATTAGCCTTTTCCTTTGAATAATCCAATGCAAATGATGAGAAGAAAAACTGTCTGGGCAATTATACTCTTACTGATCAGCATGTGAAATCCAAGGGGTACCTTTGGAAATACAGCAGACCAACCCAGGTAGGGTAATAAATTCCAGGACCTTTGACTTTTGTTTCCTTTTCCTTCTCTCCAAGATCACTGTTTCTTCAGCTGCCATGTAACTAAGCATCTTAGTTTCCATTTGCCCTTGCCCACCCCAGTCTAACCAGCTGTCTCCTAAGGCCTGGAATAAACCCTGGCAATGCTGGATCCCAATCTGTGTCACCACAGGATCACCCAAACACCGGACAGTTTGGTGGAAGGCAACAAACATCTCCATGGTCCCCTCTCCCCCTCTCCAGGGGTATTTTGTACCCATGTCACACTGGCAGGGAGCTGGAAGGGTTGGCCAACACATCCAGCACTTTGAGCTCAGAGTCCTTCTGGGTCCCTCCTCAGAAGAGAGAAGTGAGGATTATGGTTTTCTTGGGATGGGTAAGTGGGGAGGCAAGAAAGGTGCAGAGCCCACCCCTCAGTACCCACAGGGCTCATCACACCACCTGGTGCCACCCAGTGAAGCACAAACACAGCAGAGCTTGGGGCAACATCCTCCACAGAGTGATGTGAGCAGCTATTAAAATACCACAACACTGCAATCCTGGCCTAAATACCAACCCAACCTCCATTCTTGCAAGGAAACAGTCGTGCCAGCTAGTGAGTTAACCCTCCCCCACTGCCCCAGACATGCTTGGGGAGGGGGAAATGACCCACAGGAGGGCACATGTCGGGATGTGGCTTCGGAGGAGCCGTGGGAGAGGATTCCTTATTGTTAGCGACAGGATCAGAGGGGCCGGCTGCAAACACGCCAATGCAACGTGACTCACGTCAGGGGCAATAGCAAGGAGGCTGCTATTTCTTTGGGAGTGCAGTGACCTGAAAAACAACAGGTCTTGGAGCTACAGCAGCAGCACAGCCTACAGGGGTGCTGGTGTGTACGTAGGGCAGGCATGGATGGCACATCACACACTCACACCCCCACCAGAGCTTGCCCCAGCCCCTTCCTTGCCCCCCTTTGCTCAGAGCACAGTCCCCACCAGGGTGAGTCAACAAGGAGCACTGGGTGGCACACACAGGTGGGACCTCCACACTGGTCCCTGGCAGAAAAGCAGATGCACACACGTGAAAGGACAAGCACAGAGGCTCATCCATGCCCAGCAACACACTGGCACATGGACCCAGCCCCAGCAGGTGCCCTCCAAAACAACTCCTCACTAAGAGGGAGGGATGTGCAGAGACAGCAAAGGGAATCCCCTCGCCCCACAGAGCCCCAGCACAGGCACAGCTCTCCTCCACCACCCTGTGACACAGGGGCCACTTGTGTTCACCCCAGATGAAGTATTAAAAGTGCTGCACCCAAGGCTCTAAACCCAGTCCCAAACAGATACTCCTGATTTATATAACTAGAAGTGGCTGAAATATGTGGCCTTGTGTGCATTTTAAAGGCCAAATTGCCCAGCTTTGCCATTTTCATGATCCCCTGGGTAACTAAACCTGTGGGGAATTCATTCCCTTCCATTTTCCCTGCAATTCTTCCTGCATTTCTCCCTGCACCTGCATGGCAATACTTGCATTTGGAGACTATTCCAGCTGGTCAGGTCCATCCCAGTTGGCACTGCCCAATAATGCCCAGCCAAGGCACAGGAGCCCATAAAGCAGGGGCTGTGTGGACAGGGCTAGGTCAGAAGTGCTGATGGCTAAACCACCCAAAAACCAGCACATAATAAAATCTGACTGGAAGCAGGGGGTAGGGAAAAGAAAAAGGGACTGGAGAGGAACATATTTACTGTGAGGTGAAGAAGAGCATGGAAACTAAAGGACCAGTGGCTCTGTGCTCTGACTGACATCACCTGGTGCCAGTGGGAACCCAGTTTGTCTCTGGCAGGGGACACTGGAGCTCTGTAGGGTCCCCCCTTCCCCTGTCCTGAATCCATATTGCAGCTGCAATTATTTCAGATGTGTGCACCACGCTGCTGCCTCTGGACTGCCAACACAGCTCCTCAAAAAGCACATCAGCAAAAGGGAAATACAAGGACTGACTTTGGGTGCTGTAAAATAATCCTCTGTTCTCAGAACTTGCAAGCAAATAAGATTTAATAGGCAGAAATGCACTTGATGGTCTTGCCTCTCTCCTCAGGGACCCCAGCAGGCTGCCTGGCTGTCTTGGTCAGGGTGGCAGGGGGGAAAGTCAGGTATAGCAGAAATTTAGGAATCTGGAACTCTAGGTGAGGGGAACACAAAGCTACAGGGACATAATGCTACTTTTGCAACACTGGCCTTTTGCTTCTGGATCTGATTTTGTGTGAGATCCTTGTGGGTGGCCAGTGGAGAGTTGGGTAAGCGGTTCCAGTTTGGGCTGGTGACCAGTTCAGTACAAAGACCTGGTGGTTACCACAGCCACCCAAAGCCCAAAGCTCCACCAGGAAAGTCTAATGGATGCAAGAGGCCACACCTTTGCAAGGAAGGCTCTGAGTGAAAAGGAACCTTGTCAACTTGCAATCAAATCAACATCAAGTTCCTCATTATTTTCTCCTCCAGAGAACCCTGAAATTTCCCAGATAATTCTTGTGGTTTTTTCCTCATGCCAAAGCCTTTTTGCACACCCTGCACTTTGGGGAAAGTCCACAGAAACACCGAGTGCAGTTGTACTGCAGGTCTGTTGTCTGACAGGGCTCACTAACAGAACCTTTTGGAAGTCCTGTGTTTGTGTGGGAATTTCAGCTTTCCTTTTTGGAATCAGGAAGAAACAAAATGCCAATATTCCTGACTATACAGAACAGCTTAAAACTGCGAGACCTCAGGGGCTCAAGCTATAATGGCAAATATAAATATACACACCTCTTGGTTTGGAAGCTTCTCTGAATGCCCAGAACAGCAATATTGGACGGGAATGAACAACATAAGAGAAAGTGAATCACGTTTCTTAGACTGCACTAGGGAAAGGGTCCAGCCTGTTTCCTTGGGATGTGTCTTTGCAGGGGCTGGGGAACCTGTGAAAGGCTCTCCTGCTGCTGACCTCTCTCCCTTTTCCCAGCTTGGAGCCCAACCCAGGGCTCTCTACCTTCTGCCAGCTTCCAAAGAGGGCTGTTCCCCCAGCCCTAACCAGGCTGCCCCATCCCTCCCCAGCCCTTTCAGAGCTCTGCTATCACCACTGCCAAACCTCAAACCAGCTGGCATCCCCAGGGCACTGCTGAGGGTCACAGCTCCTTCAGCTGCCCAGCAGGGCTTTCTGCAGCACTGGAAGGTCCCCTCTCCCCTCCTCTCCTCTCCTCCTGCTGTTTTCCCTTCCCTTTCCCTACAGCTCTTGGTTTTCACCCTCTGATTGGCAATTTCCCATGCAGTCCAGCAACCAGGAAAATCGACTCTGATCTCTGACTGTCGAGTTCCCATGGAAACATGCTCTGGGCACAGCCAGCCACCCAGGCAGCAGAAGATGGGCCACGCTGCTGATGGAGGTACAAGCCAGGGGTTGAGGCCATGGAGGACTAGAGAGAGGAGAGCACACCAACACTGCACCCAGCTCCCCTAAGCCCAGTGGATTCAGGTCATCTGGCCAACATCTGTCAGCAGGGAGGATCAGAGAGAGAGGGGAAACCCACTAAAGCCCTTGGGAGAGCAGCAAATCTCCTTGGCTGTGCAGAGCTGCCTCCTCTCCAGGCTGTACTAATGGGCTTGGGCTGGCTGTCACATCACATCACTGCAGCACGGTGCTCCAGGGCTCACAAGGAGCAGGCAAGCTCCTCTGCCCCCTCACTCCATCCCCTCCCAGCACTCCCAGGCTCTCATCACAGGCATAGGGAAAGAAGGAGAAAGCTGACAATGCCTGCCCCAGAATCACAGGGCCCACTCAGAACTAACACAGGCAGGAACTTTGGAGCCATGAATTCCTTCTGCAGGGTACAGGAACACTGAGCATCCAGATAACCCTACACAGCCCCTGCAAGGCTTGGCCAAAACTGCCCCTTTGGCACAAAAAATTAGCATCTCTTAGACCAGGAGACAGATTCTGGTGCTCTAACTTCGTGCACTTAATTCAGGGTGTTTCATTTGAGAAATGTCAGTCCCTGGAGAGTATAAAAGAGGTTCCCTTCCAGGATAATGCAGAGCAGTGCCTCAGTGATGCATGCAGCTATTCCCTTGATAAATCCCTAGTCCAAGCAGTCCTGCCCTGCCCCAAATCTTCCTTTTACCTCCTGCCAGCGTGGGGTTATTGCTATGGGGAATGGCTGTTCCCATATCTGCAAAGTTGCTCATCCACTTCCCTGACAAGTGGAGCATCATGACATTTCCAAAGAGCAACCTGATTCAGACAAGCACAGGGTGCTGTCTTGGAGCTGCTGCTGCCTCAGGAAAAAAAGCAGTTTGCCATGGCTCCTGTGGGAGCTGTTTGTTGTTCAGCTCTGCCATGGGGAAGGAAGGAGCCCAGGCTGCAGAGAGACAGCTGTCCAGGCTCCACAGGCTGCTGCTCTCCAGGGCCTTGCCCATGGGAAGCAGAGTTGATGTTCTGATGTTTGCCATCATTAGAGAACGTGGCCCTTTTCATCAGCTGAGCGATTTCAGAGCTCAGTGCCTTCACCAAAAGCTTCCTTACAAATCAGCACCCTGGGTTTTAACCTGTTGGCCTCCCTCAGCTCCCTCTGGCAGAGGAACTGAGGCATCAGAGAGGTTACATCCCAACACTTAATACCAGGTGGCTGTGCATAGGAGAGTCCCCATCAGCAAAAGACACGCTGCAGAAATTATCTCAGCCTGGTACTGGACACCAGAGACTCTCACCAGAGACACAGAGCTAAGAAAACAAACCTGCAGTGGTTGGTCATTTCACAGCATGGATTGCCTGTTGGGTCTGGATTCACTGCTGTGCTGTGAGGACTGAATGAAGGGGGACAGTGGTGCTGGAGAAGGGGAATTGTGCATTTGGCTGGGAAGGTGAGTGCCAAGGGGACACACAAGGCCCTGCAGCATGTCCTGCTGGCAGGGCTGTCCTGCTGTCTGTCCCTCTCTGGGCTGGCAGGGCTGTCCTGCAGCCACATCTGCCACCATTACTGGCTTGGTGATGTTGGCACTGGGATGACTGGCAAAGGCTCTCCTAGTCTTCTATGCTTCTTTTTTGGTTTTTTGTTTTGGGGGGGGGGGGGGGGTTGTATTTTTTTTAAGATTTATTAGGAGTAACCTCAGATACAATAATGGAATTTCTGAATTCATCAGAAATCCGGGTTGGAAATTTTTAAACTCAGTGTGGTAGGGGAAGGATTGACCAGCTACAAGTTGAATCCAGAGGCAACATAAGGTGTCAGTGAGGAGTTGGCCCCCTCTACACCCACTACAGGCCTCTCTAAAGGACACCCCATCCACTCCTAACATGGTTTTCAACAGTGAAACACTCTGAAAGAACTCGTCTCTTTTTACTGTCTGTAGCAGAGATAAGGACCTTAAACTCAACTCTGAACTCAGAGGCTGAAGGAAGGTGAGATGAATCCAGTCCTATGGGGTTTATTCTCTTTGGAAGTTTAAGTCACAGTTTATAGGTGACATTCCTGGGGTTCTCAGTATAACCCAGGAGAATAAAAATGCCCAGACTTCAGTAAAAGTCATCCCTCAAGTAAATAACCAAAAGTTATAAAACCTATTTGGAAAAATTATCTGTCTTACTTAAACAATTTTTTTTAAAGTAGAATCACACAACCATAAATACGCACATTTATAGAAAATATTATAAAATATATCTCACATTCCTGACAATCGAAAGTCACTGCAAACTGTTTGGAAGTGAAATTAAAATTTGAGGCAAAAGCCTTCCAAATCTAAATACCACATGCAGGACATGCTGCCCCACGGCACAAACAGCACCACAGAAATCCTCCTAAACTAAACTGCTCTCAGGGGCAGCACCAACAGCACAAGGCATGGAGAGGCAGATGTAAGAATGGAGAGAAGAGGAAAAGAAATGTATCAGTAAGACAAGGAAAAGCAGCAAAATGAGTGAATGGATTAGGAAAGGGCTGGAGTTGTGAACCTTCTCCACCTGGAGGAGGCATTTGAGCTGCTGAGAGCTCCCCATTAAATGAACAGATTCTCTCTTTCCCAGTCTTCCAGCTCTGAACTCACTCTGCTGCTCTGTCCAAGCTGGTCCCCTGCAGGCTGACAGCACCTCCATCTCAGCATCCTCTCCCTCCAGACATTATTTCCCATCGTGTGATCTTTTCTGCAACAGCACTCATGGCCTTGGCAATGTGATGGGGGCTGCTGCAGGATGGAGAGCAGGGAGGCTGAGGGGGTTCAGCAGCCCTGGGGGAGGCAGGGGAGGGAGCTGCACACAGGATCAGCTGTGGGGCAGTGAGCTGAACGTGTCAAAAAGCCAGCACTGCTGCAGGGAGCTGCCTTTTACTGGGCTGCTCAGGTGTGCAAATGAAGAAGCCTCTTCCCAGCAGCTTAGAGCCTCCAGGAGCCCCTTATTGGGGTGCTCAGGTGTGCAAATGAAGAAACCTCTTCCCAGCAGCTTAGAGCCTCCAGGAGCCCCAGTGCCACACACCACTGAAGTGCTGCCTCAGTCACCTGCAGGGACAGGCACTGCCAGGCTAAGAGCACCCTCAGGGAGCTGGGACAGAGTGGGCAGCCACCCTGTCACCCTTGGCACTCGGGGTGCTGTCAGCTGCACCCAGCCAAAGCCTGTCCCCAGGCTCTCCTCCTGCCCCCCCGTCTCTGCCACACACAAACACCTCCTCAAGCAGACTGCAGGCAGAGCAAGCTCTTTTCCTGGTGTCCCTCACAAGCCCAAAGCCACCAGAGGAGAAACAAGGAGAGATGACAACTACCTCCACGGCTCTCGCTGTCTGCGGGTTTCACTTGGATGGGGCGCGCCATCTGCAATGAAAGAGAAATGCAGAGGGTTAGAGCTTGGCCCGTCTGCCCAGCACACCCTGCTCATGGCAGTGCCAGCAGGGTGTCCCTTCCTGCCCGCTGGGCAGAGTGGGAGGGTGGCAGAAAGGGGACTGAGACACTGTGATGGCAACCAGTACCCTTCTCAAAGAGAAACCTGGCACTTTCCCCTGCCCAGCTGCTTGCCTGAGATAGCAGCCCTCCTGGAAATGCTCACCATGCACAACCCCCTGCTCGCCCAAGATGCAGAAGAGCAAAGAAAGGGCTCTAAGGAAGCAGTGACCAGAGCCTGAGCAGTGGGGTAAGGTGAGACTCTGCCTGGGAGCTCTTCCTATGTCTGCCCTGACTCAGAGCAGGCACAGCCACCTCACCTAACCAGGACGCTTTCCTTGCAGGAGGGAAGGAAGGAAGGGCTGCCCCTGACCTTGGCTAAAGCTGTACAGCAAGCAGGCATGTCATGGTCCCCCTTTCCCAGCCCTCGTGCAGACACAGCTCCGTGCCCCACAGTGGCTGTGGAGAAGGGCAGTGCTGCTCTCAAGCAACATCTCTGGCCCTCAGGGACAACACAAGGGTTGGAAGTGGCAAAACTGCTCTTGCCTGGGTGTGGAGAAGAGCTTTTTACCTCTCTGGCAGCCATTAGTGTCATCAGCAATAATCCAGCCACAAACAACAAGCCTGAAGGGTAGCTGAGCTCACGTGATGTGGGGGCTCTCCAGGTAAGACAGAAGGAGCTGCATTAAGGAACCCACAGCTTTAACTGGTTTGCAAAGTAGGGCAAAACTCTCATGTGCTGGCAGGTCTGCACACCCTGTGCTGCCCAGAGAGGGGACTGACAAGCTGTATCCTCCTCCCCAGCCAGCAGGATCCAGCTGTGCCAGAATCTCCTCCGAAGAACCGGGCAGATTTCCACACTCACAGCACATCCCACTCCGTGTCTCTCAGCATCATTCACAGAGGCTGCCAGTGACCTGAATCAGGGACATTCATCATGAAAACCCATCAGAGGGTGGCAGGTGAGGCCTCCACATGAGCTGCAGGTCCAGGCACGGTCTGACCCCTCTCTTAGGGAACACCCTCAGGAAAAGCAGCAACAAAGGAGAAAAGGAACTCAAGCCATAAAAGTCACCAGCTGAAATGTGTTTAGAAGCCAGCATGCAGGATGTGGAAGGCTGTCAGTCTCCGAGTGGTGGCTGAGCCAGAAACCAGAGGCAGAGCTCAGAAACCAGAGGCAGAGCTCACGTTCACCACAGCTGGAAGAAATCCCTGAAAAGTAACGTGGCAGTTCAGAGGACAGAGATGCCAAGCAGAAGGTGACAGGCTGGCATGGCCATGGCACACAGCGCTGCCAAAGCCTGGCAGCTGGACACAGAGGGTGCTGTGGCAGCTCCCAAGGACTGGGGGAGCTCGGGCAGGGTGAACAGAAGCTCCCTGGGTACCATCCCAACAACCAACCCAGCAATACATCCCTCAAGGGGTGACATGGGGCTGGCAGGTCCCAAAGGAAGGCCAAGCTGCACCTTCCTAGGCAGCAGTGCCAACTCCACCTGCACCTCCCGGGACTTGCTGCATCATGCAGGGGAGAGGGAGAGGCTGCAGGTCCTCTTCCCACCCTTGGTCAGGTCCTTTTCCCACCCTGGATGAGCTGTGTGGGTTTGCAGAGCTCAGGATACCCTGCTGCAGTGCCATGTGGCCCCAGCACTGGCACTCACCAGCCCTCAGGCTGCTCCCTCCAGGAGCTGCCAAGGCCCTGGCATCCCTTTCCTGAGCTGAGTGGGATGTGGAACAGGGATTCAGGAGTGTTGTGGTCAGAGACTGTTCCACAGAGCCTCCGATTTCCTTGCTGAGAGGCAGAGGCTCCTCTGGCTGCTGGTGGTGCCTGGCACTGTGGCTGTGTGAGCTGAGGCTGGCAGTGCCCTGGGAGCAGGCTGGGTGGGCAGGGCAGGCAGCCCAGATGTGTGCTCAGAAGAGAGCCCACATCCCTCCCCACTGCTCCCACAGCACTGGGGAATAGTTCTGGTTCCACCCAGGACGCAGGGCCAGAGCTGAGCTGAACTGGTGGGGAGGGAGACAGGGGGACAGGGTGGGATCTCGGGCTTCTGATGAGGAGCAAAGCCATTTGGGGGTGGGAGGGGTGGAAGGGATGCTGAGGGAGCCGAGCAAAGCCATTTGGGGTAGGAAGGGCT